>CAKAOJ020000561.1:0-85000 GCA_916701645.2 Sebastolobus alascanus
CAATCTCGGGCACAAGAATTTCCTTCAGGATTAATAAAGTTCTATCTTATCTTATCTTTAAATGTTGGTACTTTCTATATTTTGATGCTAATACTTGTGTACTTTTACTTTAGCAAGATTTTGAATGCAGGACTTTTAATTGTAACAGAGTATTTCTCCACATGTTGTATTACTACTTTTACTTAAGTAACGTTCAAGGACCTGAGCTCTTCTTCCCCCTCTGCACAGTCACATGATCCACACGAGCTGTGAGGTGGTGCGTTCACGGACAGCTCCGGATAACGAGGTAAATCCAGCAAATTCATAACCACGCATCGTTTTATTAAACTTTAAAGCCTCGAAAACTACAGCAGCTATGATAAAGAAATGCTGGAAGCAGAATTACAGCTCAGTTAGCTAACTTTAACTCTGAACCGATGCTCAGTTTGGTTTCTCCCTCTGGGGTCGCAGGTAAAAACACCTGTAAGGTTATTTATTTACCTGCTCGTTGAACTTGTTCAGGTTCTGAAAGTCGGTGCTGACAGAATCCGGTAAAACGTCTTTAGTGAAGTGAAGCTGCATCTTTAGTTTTATCTGCAAAACGCTGCAAAACCCTCAGAGCTGCTGTTGTTGACTCCACTTCCGGGTTCCTCAGTGCGCATGCGTGACCAAGAGAGAAATTAAAGTGGCAGTAGGCAACAATTTTTTGGCATAATTTGGCAAAAATTCCATAATAACCTTTCAGCATATTGTAATTCAAGTGTTCTGAGAGAAAACTAGACTTCTGCTCCTCCTCATGTCTCTGTTTTCAGGCTTTAGAGAAAATCTAGCCCCGTGACGGCAGATTTTGACCAATCACAGGTCATTTCAGAGAGAGAGAGCGTTCCTATTGGCTGTGCTCTCCGGTCATGTGACCAGAACTTGGCTTCCTTCAACAGATTTTGTCACAAACTTTCTCATTTTACAGCTAAACAGTAACTACAAGATGATTCTGAGAACATTTGAGGAGAGAAATAGTCATTACAGTAACAGAATATTGATTCATATTTGATCAGCGCTGCCTAGTTTGACCGTTTGGTCGGA
Source organism: Sebastolobus alascanus (assembly GCA_916701645.2). NCBI lineage: Eukaryota > Metazoa > Chordata > Actinopteri > Perciformes > Sebastidae > Sebastolobus > Sebastolobus alascanus. The sequence continues at coordinate 1,063 of CAKAOJ020000561.1, forward strand.
GTTCAGAGTGATTGACAGCCGGCTCTCATAGACTGCAGCTGGGCAGCGGACCTTGTTTTCCTCCGGTAAGTGAAATCCTTCAGATGCCGTTAGGAGCACCGGAGGACACAGTAGGACACAGAGGAACAGGATTTTACTCAGGTTACCTGTTTCATGTACTACTGTCACGATGTAGCGGCCGTTTTCTAAAAATAACTTTTTAAAATCATATTTGCGCCAATCTCGCATACTGCAGCTTTAAAGCAGAAATATATTTATTTATTCTTTAATTAGTCTCCAGCGCCTTTGAGACAAATTAAAGAAGAAATACATATGTTTTATTTTTTATAATAAATAAAATGTATTTATTTCTTACATACATTCTTAAAGCTGCAACATTAAAGTGATTAATTAATATTATTATTATAATAAAATGGGCCATTCTGCATAATGAGTACTTTTACTTTTGGTACTAAGTATATTTTGATGCTAATACTTTTGTCAAGTCAAACTTTATTTATATAGCACATTTAAAAACAACCGCTGTTGACCAAAGTGCTGAACATGTACATAATAGATATGAATGCAAAGCAAACGACAATAAGAACAGAGTAAAAACAATAAACATAATGTGCACAGAATAGCTGCAAAACAGAAGATAAAACTTAATGCCAGCGAGAACTTTGGTAAGCATTTTTAAAATGTATTTTTAAATGTTTATATTTTTTGAGTAAAAGTACAAAAGTATTAGCATCAAAATATACTTAAAGTACCAAAAGTAAAAAGTAGTCATTATGCAGAATGGCCTTTTTCAGAATAATATATATGATATTGTTGACTTGATGCATTAATGTGTTCATCACTTTAATGATGCAGCTGGTAAAAACGTGAGCTAATTTTAAATGCTTTATATACTGCCAGGTAGCTTAATCTATAATAATAATAATAATAGTAATTTATTAGTTGATTTATTATGGATATTATTAGTAGTATTGTTGTTATAAGCCTATTATATCTTGTATTAATAATCTAAATCTGCAGAGTAACTAATGTTGTTAAATAGCCTATATGTAGTGGAAAAAGTGCAATATAAATGTACCAGCTGCATCATTAAAGTTATTTATTATTATATTAGTCTAAAATTGGCGATTCTGCATAATGAGTAATTTTACTTTTAGGTATATTTGATGCAACTTATTCAAGGTTCCTTAAACAGTATACATAAAAGAGGAAAATCACACAAGTAAAAGCAAAATGATAATATAAGGCATCAAATAGTGCAGTTAAAATAACTTGTACTTTTACTTTTACTATGCACTCTCAAGTAAAAGTACCTCATTAGGAAATAAAGTGCTACGTGGAGAGGTGATTGTTGAGGGGGGGGGGGGGTGGAGAGGTGATGGTGGGGGGGGGGGGGGGGGGTTTAGGAGGGTTGTTCCTGTTCCCATGTTTAACCTGCGGGGACAGAAAATGGGAGTTGACATTCTCACCTGGGGAAAAAGCCTGGAGCGACCAATCTGCTCACAGCTCCCCCCCCCCCCGCAGGGCGACTATAACACGAGAGAGAGAGAGAGAGAGGGACAGAGAGAGAGAGAGAGAGAGAGAGAGAGATCTGCAGCAGCATGCTCCAGCAGACTGAACGACTGCACCGAGAGGACTAGACCGACTCCTGCTTCAAGTTCAACGCTCATTTTCCAAAACTTTTTTGCACACCTTTTTTCCACAGACTCGACTCTGCAGTCACCGACATCATCATCTTCCACCTCATTTTACCAGCCGTGCATGAGCGCAACACGCGTGCATGGTTATGTAAGTATCTCTCCGGGGAGGGCGTTTTTTTTTTTTTCTGCAGGAATTCACCGAGCAAAAATAGTTCAACTAACATAAAAAACATTACTTTATTTTTAATCACATTTCTGTGGCTCGTTGTTGGTGGTGTGTGTGTGTGTGTGTGTGTGTGCGTGTGCGTGTGTGTCCTTTATTTCGCGGTGCACTTGTGAAGTTTGCAGCTCGGTATGCGTGGTGTTGCTCCATGTGCACGACGAGCAGAGCTGCACGACCTGCACTGCAAAATCTCTATAGACGTTCATAGTGTGTTTATAACGCACTCCTATAATAATAATAATAATAATCTTATGCTCATTTAACGCATGTGTCGTGCACAGTTGTAAGTGTTTCAGTAATAGTGCGTCTACATGGTGACCTCTTAACTTTATACTGTTGTTATCGTGTCTTTGTGCAGTGATTTAAGGTTGCTCCTGGTGCAGGTTGGTGATTTATGGTGCTTTATATATTCTAATAGTGCTGTTATAACAGTTGGTGCAGAAAAGTGATTTTACAGCCCCCCCCCCCCCGTGGTGTCTCTGCAGGGTTAACTGTGAGCTGCTGTTAGTTCTGCTTCAGCTGCATGACTACTTAAGGATTTTCTTTTTTTGTGTGTTTCCTGGTTGTGAACTTGTGGTGCTTGAACATGCACTGACGGTGCAGGTTTACCGGTCGGGACTTCCTTCTTTCTTTGGGATCACTGCTCTCTTGTCACTCGGTGATTTATTAACAGAGCTTGCATCCTCGTTTGTTGGACAGGCAGGAACAAATATATGTGTGTAGGCAAATAAAAAGTAGTGTCATTGATGTTGGAGAGTCTGTAAAAGGAGCCACGCGGTGGGGAGGAGTCGTTTAGTGGGAGTGAATGGTGCTGATACCTGCCAGCAGGGGCAGATAGACCCTCTATCATGCTCCAAAAACACTTCAATAAGTTAACACTAACAATATATGTTAAAAAATGTGTTTCAGTTTGACACAAATGCTGATTTTGGACTCAATTGCTGCTCTTAATTTTTGCTTTTAGGGCAACTTTAGTGCATCTTTCTCGCTTAAACTGGTAAGACTCTTTTGGGGAAACCAGTTAAAGCTGCAGTAGACAACACGTTTTTGGCATCATTGGGCAAAAATCCCATAATAACCTTTCAGCATATTGTAATTCAAGTGTTCTGAGAGAAAACTAGACTTCTGCTCCTCCTCATGTCTCTGTTTTCAGGCTTTAGAAAAATCTAGCCCGTGACGGGAGACTTCGACCAATCACAGGTCATTTCAGAGAGAGAGAGCGTTCCTATTGGCTGTGCTCCGGCTGGTGGGCGGAGCTTGGTATTTTCTCAACTTGATCTCAACATGGCGGCCGGGTCACAAACTTTCTAATTTTACAGCTAAACGGTAACTACAAGATGATTCTGAGAACATCTGAGGAGAGAAATAGTCATTACAGTAACAGAATACTGATTCATATCTGATCAGCGCTGCATAGTTTGACCGTTTGGTCGGAGATCGCGAGTGATTGACAGCTGCTCAGAGACGGCAGACTCCAGATCAGCTCTGATTGGTTGTCTGTGAAATGTTGTAGATGCCGTTAGGAGCACCGGAGGACACAGAGACGCATGATTTTTTTCAGATTACCCGTCTCATGCACTACTGTCAGGATATAGCGACCGTTTTATAAAAATATATTATTTTTTTTGTCATATTTGCTCCAATCTCACCTACTGCTGCTTTAATATTTGTTTACGCTGCAAAAAAACATGATTTGTAAGAGTTCAACTGTTGCTTCAAGGCGTTTTAACAAGAACATTCCCAACATGTCTGTCTCAAGTATCTCAGTCAGTATCTGGAGCAGGGCTAGGAATAATGGGAATATGTTTAGTTTGCAACATGAAGTACATAAGTAAAGCAAGTAAGAAAAAGTTCAAATGAATAAGTAATAGTGAATAAAAGCAAATAAAAATATGTATACCAAGACAAATATTTTCATTGTCAGTTAATCCAAATTATATTTGCAATTAATTGTTTAGTGTATTAAATGACAAAAGGTAGTAAAAAAAAAACATCACAATTCACTGTATAAATGTCTTGTTTTGTCACCCAAATATATTTAATTTACAATCATAGAGAAAAACAGCAAATCGTCACATTTCAGTTGCTGAAACCAGTGAATGGTTGGTATTTTTGCTTAATAAAATATACAAAACCTTTGATTAATCATCAAAATAGTTTAATTTTAGCTTCAATCTGGGCAGAATAAAGCAGATTATTTCAACTTAATTACAATAAAATAAGTGAATAATAAAATAATAATAAAATAGAATAAAAAATGTACAACTTAAATACAATGAAATAAGTGAATAATAAAATAATATTAAAATTGAATACAATTTTACAGCTTAAATACAATAAAATAAGTGAATAATAAACAAATAATAAAAAGGAATAAAAATCTTCAACTTAAATATAACAAAATAAGTGAATAAAATAATGTCAATATTGTCTATAAACTATTCCTAATCTAAAGCCTGGCTGAATAGGTAGGTTTTAAGTTTGCGTTCATAGATTTCAGCACTTCCAGCAGAAATTATGTAAAAAAATATATAATAGAGTCCTCAGAAAGTGATTGAAATGTATGTGTGTCATGATTGGAGCAGGCAGGAGGTTCAGTAAGGTTACGAAAGTTAATGTGTGAACTTATAAACTTTGCCCGGAGGCTGTGATTTCAACTGTCTCACACATTTATAGCTGAGATGTGTTTCACACTGTAATCTACTCATTTAGGAGTTAATTTGAACAGAAAGACGTCGTTTGCTTGGTAAGAAAATATGTCACAATAATCTGTTACTAGTGCTTTAATCTCTAATCTGGTTGTGTTTTATGGTTCTGGTGTTTGCTTCTGCACTGGTCCCGGCTGCTGAGTGGATGATATACTGTATGAATTCAGACTGTTCAATAGGAAACAAAGTAGACAATGTTTAAACTGTAGGGCTGGATCGGAGCCTGAAGGGGCCATAAAGTACATGACAGACAAGGAATGCGGCCCCCAGCGAGAGACCCTTTGGGGAGCGAACAATCCCCTCTTGCAATGTGGTCCCTAATCTCTAACCACCAGACACAACTTTGATGTGAAGCCCCCCCCAACCTGGACTTGGTGTGCCCCTTTTCCCGGGCCTCTCACTCCCTGCCCTCCATCCTTCCTCAGCTCCGACAATTCATTCACACTTCTCTGAAACATGTTCCTGCAAAGACACAGCTATGAACTCCTTAATGCAAAGATGTAGAGCCTGTTTAGACACCAACAAGTTACTCATAAATTTATTAATAAACAAAACATTATGTCTGATAAACAAAATGTAACATTTAACAAACAAACCATCATGATTAACAAACAAAACATGTTGAATAAACAAAGCATTGCATTTAATAAACAAAATGTAACATTTAATAAACAAAACATCATGTTTAACAATCAAAACATGTTTAATAAACAAAATGTAATATTTAATAAACAAAAATCACAATTTAGAAACAAAACATTTTTAACAAACAAATTGTAACATTTAATGAACAAAACATTATCTTTAGTAAACAAAACATAATGTTTGATAAAGAAAACATGTTTAACAAGATGTAGCATTTAACAAACAAAACATAACATTTAATGAACAAAATGCAACATTTAATAGACAAAATGTAGCGTTTAATAAACAAAATGTAACATTTAATGAACAAAATGTAGCGTTTAATAAACAAAATGTAACATTTAATAGGCAAAATGTAACATTTAATAAACAAAATGTAGCGTTTAATAGGCAAAATGTAGCATTTAATAAACAAAATGTAACATATAATAGACAAGATGTAACATTTAATAGACTAAATGTATCATTTAATAAACAAAATGTAACATTTAATAGGCAAAATGTAACGTTAAATAGACAAAATGTAACATTTAATAGGCAAAATGTAACATTAAATAGACAAAATGTAACATTTAATAGGCAAAATGTAGCGTTTAATAAACAAAATGTAACATTTAATAGGCAAAATGTAACGTGTAATAGATAAAATGTTTTGTTTTTTTCAAGCAAAAAGCTGATTAGTTGAGTAAGATGTGAAAACAACAAACAGACGCATTCAGTTAATAGTAACGCTACAAGATGTAAAGATGGCTAAAAGCGTTCATTCATACTCACTTATAGGGTTGGGTGTATTTTATCATTTTTTTCTAATTTAATGTTTAATTATTGTCATAAAACTGCCCGTTGATTTACAACATGTTGTATTGTTTGACAAATGTTTATCAACTCTGCTCACTTAGTTCTGTCATGAAGGCGTGCAGACTTTTTCTTCACCTCGTGGATGATTTGTTTTCAGCTACGAGGGTTACTTTACCTCATCTACTAACGCAGACCTGAATGACAGTTAGCACGCACCTGTTTGACCTGTAGGTGAAAGGTCAAAGGCGTGGGGAGATGCAGGAGGCGTGAACATCCTGTTTGAGTGATGAACTCCTTCACCTCTCTGCAGCCGGCTGTGAGGGAGAGTCCCTGATCACGCATGAATATATCCTGATGTCAGAGACGTGTTGTGGGCACATAAATCTGTTCAGACAGTCACATTGTGGGGACTCACCTTCCTTTTTTTGGGGGGTATGCCGTGTAGACATCTAGAGAGTTATGTATTCATATAAGATATTCCTTTATAAGTCCCACAGTGGGGAAATTTGCAATCACTCCTCCTGTCCATACATGCCATGAGGATCCCTTTGTAGTGCGACTACACTGTAAGAAATGTCAAAGCTAAGATGAGGCTCGAGTTACACAAATGGAGTCTTCGTCCTGGTCGACACGTGTAGGTTTATTTTTAGTGATTTGTCCTCGGAACGGAAGGTATCCCTTCGCCGGGGCTCACAAAGGAAACACAAATATTGTGATAAACTTTCACTTGATTTGGACAAATTGGAAATCCGTTTGCGTCCGTTTTCAGTAGTGAAAAGCAGCAAATCCTCACATTGGAGAAACTGCAACCAGAGATGTTTCGGACATTTCTTCCTTGATTAATGACTTAATGACCGATCGATTCATTGTTTCAGCTGTATTGTTATACGCCAAATTACCAGAAAACCCTCCTGTAATAAAGTTGTGTATAAAAATGTAAATTATAGTTGACACTGACACAGATTTAACTCAAAGACACAGCTATGAACACCTTAATGCAAAGATGCAGAGCCTGTTTAGACACCCACAAAGTTATTACTCTATAAATTTAATAAACAAAACATTATGTCTGATAAACAAAATGTAACATTTAACAAACAAAACATGTTTAATAAACAAAGCATTGCATTTAATAAACAAAATGTAACATTTAATAAAACAAAAATCACAATTAATGAACAAAACATGTTTAACAAACAAGACATCATGTTTAATAAACAAAACATGTTTAACAAACAAGATGTAGCATTTAACAAACAGAACATCACGTTTAATGAACAAAATGTAGCGTTTAATAAGCAAAATGTAACATTTAGTAAACAAAATGTAGCATTTAATAAACAAAATGTAGCATTTCATGAACAAAATGTTACTTTATTGAACAAAATGTTTCGTTTAATAGACAAAATGTAACATTTAATGGACAAAATGTAACATTTAATAGACAAAATGTAACATTTAATGGACAAAATGTAACATTTAATAGACAAAATGTAGCGTTTAATAAAGAAAATGTAGCGTTTAATAGACAAAATGTGACATTTAATAAACAACATGTAAAATTTAATAGACAAAATGTGACATTTAATTAACATCATGTAACATTTAATAGACAAAATGTAGCGTTTAATAAAGAAAATGTAACATTTAATAGAAAAAATGTAGCGTTTAATAAACAAAATGTAACATTTATTGAACGAAATGTAACATTTAATAGACAAAATGTAGCATTTAATAAGTAAAATGTAACATTTATTGAGCAAAATGTAACGTTTAATAGACAAAAATCGTTTATTGTCTTTTTCAAGCAAAAAAGCTGATTAGTTGAGTAAGATGGGAAAACAACAGACACATTCAGTTAATAGTTACGCTACAAGATGTAAAGATGGCTAAAGCGTTCATTCATACTCACTTATAGGGTTGGGTGTATTTCATTTATTTTTTTCTAATTTAATGTTTAATTTTCTAGGGACAACAGATTTAACTCTGTGGTCATTTTTAAGGCCGTTCACTGTAAAAACTCTGCTTCTAAGTGAGGGAGATCATCTGTTCTGAGAGCACACCGGTGTTTCTGTGTATTTCCTTCCTGCACATTCACTTTCTTTTCTCCCCCTCTGAGTTTTTTCTTGTTAAATTGCATTTCTCCGTGTTTATTGTGTGATAAGTTTCTACGCGTCTCCGGGCAGATTACCGTGCGTAAGACTGAAACTGACAGTCGGCCGCCTACCTGAGGTCTGCAGCTCTCTCTGTACGGGCTTGTTTCACACAGCTATTGACCTGCCACCTCCTTGAAATTTAAACCGAAACATGCACAAACACACACACATATACCTTTTCCCTGCACACACACACACACACACACACACTTAAGTCCACATTAAATACGTGTGCATGTGCAGCAGCATGGAGGCTCCAAAGAATGTACCGTTACACAATGCAAAGAAGAATGCTGCAGTTGTGCATACATAATGCATGTACAAACACATACACTTTCACTTATTCACACTCCCTCTAGGTGTGTATGGGCATGTCAGATCATCACGGAGAACAGGAGAGGCCGGCGTCGTCCTCTCCTCTCCTCTCCCCAGTCTGTCTCTACTTTCATCCACTGCTTCACAGTCACAAAGACGTATTTCTGGTTATTTTTACCATCTAAAGTCGGTCATATTTCCTGGTTTCATCTGAAGAAGGTGCCAGCTGAAGATGTTGTGACGTGGTAACTAATGGAGATACAACAACAGAAGTTAGGGCTGCTCCCTATCTACCGATTCGATACTATCACAATACTTGGGTGCTTTGGTAACTTCTTTAACTCTAGACCATGAAGGGAAGAAGATGAATCATATACTTACAGAACCACTTTATTGCTTCTGTTTTATTTTCTGACTGTTTTTCTTGTTTTGTGTGGTCCAGGTTTGAAAAGGAGTCAGGACAACCTCTGGACCAATCCACTGCCACAGCGATGCCTTCCAACAAATACTCTGCTGCCATTATGGAGGAGAGCAACAACATGACGGCCACAGTGAGTCACACACACACACACACACACACACACACACACACACACACACACACACACACACACACACACACACACACACACACACACACACACACACACACACACACACACACACACACACACACACACACACACACACACACAGGTATCTGAAAAGCCAAGAGAGGTCACAGTGTACTCATCCTTTGCTTCCATGGAAATAAGGAAGTTAAAGCCAAATAATTTACAAAAACCACAGCCGTCATCTCATTAACACCCACACAACCACACACAAACACACACACAGACACACACACAGACACACACACAGACACACACACACACACACACGCACACACAACCACTCCCCGAACCTCTCTCGGAGCCAACAGTGTGTGTGTGTGGATGCCGAGGCAGATGCCTGAACAAGAGTGCCAGCATGTTGTATGGGTCTAATTGAGAATGCATGTTGGCTATGAGGGTGTGTGCACACACACACACACACACACACACACACACACACACACACACACACACACCACAGCTGCATCTACACAAAGAGGATATGTGGGATAGATAGAAGGATGGAGGCTGCTAAGGAGAGAGGAGGGAAGGAAGGAAGGAAGGAAGGATGTAGAGGAGGTTTTGTGTCTTTTTTGGTCATTTTTGTGTTTTATAGTAGTTTTGTGTCTGTTTGTGGTCGTTTTGTGTCTTTTTTTGGTAGTTTTGTGTCTCGTACAGTAATATTGAATATCTTAGTGGTCATTTTGTGTCTTTTTTTGGTAGTTTTGTGTCTCGTATAGTCATAGTGTTTATCTTAGTGGTCATTTTGTGTCTTTTTTTGGTAGTTTTTTGTCTCGTACAGTAATATTGAATATCTTAGTGGTCATTTTGTGTCTTTTTTTGGTAGTTTTGTGTCTCGTATAGTCATAGTGTTTATCTTAGTGGTCATTTTGTGTCTTTTTTTGGTAGTTTTGTGTCTCGTACAGTAATATTGAATATCTTAGTGGTCATTTTGTATCTTTTTTGGTCATTTTTTGTCTCTTTGTGGTCATTTAGTGTCTTTTTTTAGTAGTTTTTATTGTCTCGTTGTATAGTAATATTGTTTGTCTTTGAAGTAATTTTGTGTCTCGTAGTAATATTGTATACCTTTGTGGTCATTTGGTGTCTTTTTTTGGTCGTTTTATGTCTCATTGTATAGTAATATTGTATGTTTTTGAAGTAATTTTGTGTCGTTTCTGGTTGTGTCCTGTCTCCTCGTAGTAATTTTGTTGTGTCGTTTTTGGTAATGTTACGTATCTTTGTAATAATTTTGTATGTCTTTGAGGTCATTTTGTGTCTTTTTTGGTCGTTTTGTGCCTCGTTGTGTAGTTATATTATATTATATAATATTAGTAATATTGTATCTTTGTGGTAATTTATGTTGTTTTTGGTAATTTTACGTTTCTTTGTAATAATTTTTGTATGTCTTTGAGGTCATTTTGTGTCTTTGTGGTCGTTTCCTGCAGAAACTTTCACAATCTGTACACACACTTTTACTCTTTGTTTCACATGTACCCACACACACACACACACACACACACACACACACACACACACACACACACACACACACTCTTGATCGTCGTCCGTTACTACTTGTTCCTCTTTCTCAGTCTCATATATCACTCCTTCTGAGAGGGACACTTCCTTCCCGTCATCTGCTTTCCTTTCCTCTCCATCTGTCCTAATTTTCTTTCTCATCATCGCTTTAACTTTAACCTCTCTCCTCTTATTTTGTTTATTGATTGCTTGTCGCCATGGTAACGGGCTTAGCCGCACATCTTATCAACGGTGACACGACGTGGGCCGGAGGTATTCGCTTCAAGTTTAGACAGTTAGGGCGGGAGGCGGGTAATTTTTCTTATCGCTTTTCAGATCGCACACCGAAAGTTAAGACTTAAAGTGAACATGATCCTGGTGGTAGTTCATCCACAACACTTCCTGTGTTCAGTTGTTCATAAGTGGTGTTTCTGTGGGTGTTTACCTGGCGGTGGGGGAGTTCCTCTCTCAGATGTGTGGCGGTATTCATTTACAGGAAAGGTGCAGGACTTAGGGAATAGTGGATTACCTCAGAAGACTGATCAGGATTGTTTCTGATAGATATTGAAGTTCATTCTTGACGTTGGAAACAACAGTTGAGTAAACTCTCTCACCACAAGGTCACATCCCTTGTGCACACCCCGGGGAAAACTCCTGACAAACATCATGTGATATGATCGAAAGCTCCAGAACAGCTACTTAATGACACCTGTGGAAGATCTCAATTCATAAAGACCTTCTTGGGGATTTACGAGAGACGGACTAAAAAGGCAGAGCAGCAGAGACTTTTAGTCCCAGAGACACTGGATCCTACATTTCCCATAATGCAACTCGATAGCATCAAGTTGCATCGTTAACTTTCTTCGGCTGAATAAAGTTTTAGTCTGAAGCCCAAAACCTTTTGAATTCTTCATCAAAAGCTATTATGTAATCTATGTACGTGTAGTTTTAAGTTACTAAAGTTATAAATAAATCAATACTTAACACCTGAAATGTGAAGATTGTCTTTCAAAGATCTAAAAGTCAACTTCAACCGAAGGGTTACGTCTTTATCTAAATGACCAGATGAGTGTTTCATCGTCGGAAAGATTTGTTCAACCCTGAGATTAACAAATCCGTTATTTTACCATCTTGGGAATTTTAGTTCACATAAACATTGAATTTAAGTCAGAAATCTTGTAGTGCCGCTTCCTAAGCTCTATAAATAATACGATACACCTTTAATGGCATTTCTGGTCGTTTTGTGTCTTGTTTTTGGTCGTTTTGTGTTTTGTTTTAGTACATTTTGTTTCTCTTTTGGTTGTTTTGTGTCTCTTTTGGTTGTTTTGCGTCTCTTTGTAGTAATTCTGTGTCTTTTTTGGTCGTTTTGCGTCTTTTTGTAGTAATTTTGTAGTAATTTTGTGTCTTTTTTGGTCGTTTTGCGTCTCTTTGTCGTAAGATTGTGTCTTTATTGGTCGTTTTATGTCTTGTTTTAGTACATTTTTTGTCTCTTTGTAGTAATTTTGTGTCTTTTTTGGTCGTTTTGCGTCTTTTTGTAGTAATTTAGTGTCTTTTGTGGTCGTTTTGCGTCTCTTTGTAGTAATTTTGTGTCCTTTTGGTCGTTTTGCGTCTCTTTGTCGTAAGATTGTGTCTTTATTGGTCGTTTTATGTCTTGTTTTAGTTACTTTTGTGTCTCTTTGTAGTAATTTTGTGTCTTTTTTGGTCGTTTTGCGTCTTTTTGTAGTAGTTTTGTGTCTTTTTTGGTCGTTTTGCGTCTTTTTGTAGTAATTTTGTGTCCTTTTGGTCGTTTTGCGTCTCTTTGTCGTAAGATTGTGTCTTTATTGGTCGCTTTATGTCTTGTTTTAGTAAATTTTGTGTCTCTTGTAGTAATTTTGTGTCTTTTTTGGTCGTTTTGCGTCTCTTTGTAGTAATTTTGTGTCTTTTGTGGTTGTTTTGTGTCTCTTTGTGGTCATATGGAAGTCAGGCTTCATGTGCGACTCACTGCGGGCCTTATTCCATCTCCCAGACTACATGTTGATGAGAGACTGAAGTTATATAGTATATATATAGTATATAAATGTAGTATATATAGTTTAACACAAGAAGGAGGAAGAAGGAAGTCCATTTGTTATGTCCCAAGTTGTCGTCAACACGGTGTTACTGGGCTTCATTCCACTCTCTACTTGCTGTAAATCCTGCAAGCTTGCATTTTTGTCGAGGCTTGCAGCATCACGGACAAAAACGTTTTTTCTTTGTTAACAAAAGATAACACTCTCAGAGCCTTAAACCCCCCCCAGGTGACGATTTACTGCACGCAGCGTTTGGGAGCGGTCCCGTCCAAGTGTTCGCCGCAGACCTGCGTCTCTAATCATTTAGGCCTCGCTAAGACGTTTTGACAGCGCCGTCGGAGCGCCGCGGGGCTGCAGACCGCCGCTCGCTGTGGAATGTGTGTGTGTGACGTAGGTCGCCGAAATCTGCACAGTGCAAAGCTTTACACACTGCTTTACCACACACACACACACACAGAGTCACACAAAGTGCATGAGACACATGTTCCACACACTTGACTCTGTGGTGGTGGAAACAGAAGGAGTCGTATTGTCCTATAAAAGAGAGAAAAGAAGGAGAAAAGGATCATTTCATGCTTCGCTGGCCGTGTTCATGTGTTCATACATCAGCAACAGAGCAGTGATGGATATCCAGGACGGCGGGTTAATGGAGGATAATGATGGTGATAATAGTCGTACGGCTACCTGGCCGACATCAAATCAAATCTGAAACTATGACAAAGCTGTGGAATGAGCAATTACTCATTTCACACTTCAACACTAATTTAACTGAGGCTCAAGAGAAAGTAAAAATAATCAAAATAAACTTATTTTAGCAGGTTTCTGTCGTGGTTTTCAGCTTTTACTCTCCGGTTTGCGTCTCTTTGTAGTAATTTTGTGTCTTTTTTTGGTCGTTTTGTGTCTTTTTGTGGTTATTTTATGTCTTTCTTTTGTTGTTTTGTGTCTCTTTGTAGTAATTTTATGTCTTTTTTGGTAATTTTGTGTCTTTTTGTAGAAATCTTGTCTCTTTATAGTCGTTTTGTGTTTCTTTTTAGTAATTTTATGTCTTTTTTTGGTCGTTTTGCATCTCTTTGTGGTCGTTTTTTTGTCTCTGTGGTTGTATTGCGTCTCTTTGTAGTAATTTTATGTTCTTTTGGTCGTTTTATGTCTCTTTGTAGTAATTTTATGTTGTTTTCCGTCGTTTTCCATGTCTTTCCATGGTCGTTTTTTAAGCTTTTGCTTTCCAAGAATTTGGAGCCGCGAAGCCGCGTCTCTGCTCCTTTTTCTCTGTGTGCTTACTGGAGTTTTTCTCATCTTTTACAAAAGCAGACCTGGTCTGGTTTAGTCCGGAGAGAGAGAGAGAGAGAGAGAGAGAGAGAGAGGAGTAAAGATTTGAACAAAATGAGAGAGGAGTAGTAACGAGAAAGTTGGGTGATGTAGAAAGAGAAGAGGAACAAGAAGGTTTAGTTTTTTTCTCCGATCTCAACCACAGCTAAAATGATAGATTAGCTGTCGTGTGTCTTCACCTGATGCGGTTGTTATGCTTCATATACACACACATTTTTATGATATACATTTCCTGAAAAGCAAAGATTTATAGTTTTGTTTATGTTGTCAGATTGTAAGTCGGTTATTTCGTCAGAGCTCCAACTTCTTCCACAAATTATTAACTTGTGCCTGTGAGGCAGGACACAGGGTCATAAATCATTTACGTCTGCTGTTGCATATCTCAAGATCATTTAAAAAAAGATTCCAGATATAGGTCGACTTTTACTGCGTGTTCTTTTACATTTTTTTCTACTGCTGCTTGAATTACACGTCTGTTCCTTTGAACAGATAACTCAGTCAAGGATATAACAGAGTAGAGGCAGAGACTTGCAGCCTGTGACCTCCAGCAAAAAAGAAGTAATGTCTCTCATGTTGATTGGCAGGGTCGATTAATTCTAATATATCTCAGTAAAAACATCGCTAGAAGCAAGTTTCTAAATAGCCAACGAGAGCAAAAAAATATAGAGCTCAGTCTTGTTTTGAAGGTTCAGACTCGCTGCTTCTTTGTGTCTTCATGTCTGCACCTGTGTAGTTCAGTCTCTCTCTGGATTCCCTTTGGTTGGATTTACCTCAAGGGGTCATACCTTCAATTACCTCATGTCTTTAGCAGCTATTGATGATGATGATGTATCCTCTGTTGATTCGGGGGGAGAATAACGTTAAAAGTCAATACAAGAAACTTTCATTTTGTGTTGGTTTTGTCCCTGTGGACAAAAGCGGTAGTGTTTCCGAGCACCAGAGTCCCTTTAGAAAACCTCTCATTTTACTGCAGCAGGGTCTGACAGTCTGTCCCGCTCAGTCCTGGCTCTGGTTCTGCCGTGCCTCCTTTCCCTCCAGCGGGCCGAGCAATACGGCCTGGACCCCCGAGCGGCGTGGCGTCGCTGTCCACCTCCCGCCGGAGCTCCGACTGCAGGTCAAAGGCGGCAGCGAAGCCGGTTCTGGGTTCTGTCCGCGGCGGGCTAAGCTGAAGGAGGTTCTGGTGAACCTGTGTGCCGTAGATCGTTTCATCTGATTTTGCGGGGAATCGGACCCGATGAAATGCGTTAAGAATAACTATTTAGAAATAGCTTCTCGTTGATGGTCTCGTTTACTTATGTCGGTGATATAGAATAATCAGTATTATTTGTTTCTATCTGTCAAAGTTAACGTGATAATAACGCGTTAACGCAAATTCGTTTTAAAGCCACTAATTTCATTAACACAACTTGCGATTTTTAGGTTGTAGCGGCTCAGTTTTAAAGCTAGAATGAAGATACTGATATCATATGAAACTAGAAGTCCTAAAGAATCCATCGGTACCAACCAGGTCATACTAGCTTGTTGTGAAAGAGGTTAAATAACGCTCCAAACTTACATTGAATTTTGGGAAAGGAAAAACTGTCATGGCCATTTTCAAAGGGGTCCCTTGACCTCTGACCTCCAGATATGTGAATGTAAATGGGTTCTATGGGTACCCACGAGTCTCCCCTTTACAGACATGCCCACTTTATGATAATCACATGCAGTTTGGGGCAAGTCATAGTCAAGTCAGCACACTGACACACAGTTAAAAGTTCCTCACAGTAGCTTTAAGCAGGATGGAAGTTACAAATGAAGGTAGATTATATCAAAGTCCTTCATTGTTTCTGTGTCACATTCGGACTGTTTGCATGTGTGTCAGCATGAAAATACCCAGAAGCCGACATCAGAAGTCTTACCTGGGCAGCTGCCAGGTGTGAATATTTGAATGTGAAACAGGAAGCTGCTAAAGAGAGCCTCAGTGTCGGTCTATCTGCCCTGAAGTCATGGTTTTAAATGTTAGCATTAGAGGAGTGTGTAACGTACAGCTGTGTCTGCTGGGAGTCAGATTTCCTCCAGATGTGATCGTTCATCCAGGGCCGTTAAACATCAGAGAGGTCATGGAGGTCATGTCCTCTGAAATTTATGCCCATTTTCATTCAACACAGAAGAAATTTAAGGCGCATGAAGAGACACGTGTCCAGCTTTTCTACACCAGGATCCTTCAGAATAATGTAATTAATCAGAAAAGCAAAGTGAGCTCCGTCTGGCCTGAGTCCACAGTTACAGCCCGTCTGTCTTCTGTCTGTCTGGACAGATTACACAGTAGTCGTAATACAGTCTAAACATCTGGTTCTTACTAACAGCTGTTCCTCTCCCGTCTCTCCTCAGGCAGCAGTGCTGCTCTTTTCTTCTTCTTTCATCACTCGTTCCTCCCGTTAACCAAACCGTCTTCCTGCTCGCTCTGCAGTCGTTCCTCACCTCACCTATATTTGCTTCATTTGAGTCTATGTGGAGGTAGAAGGAAGTTTTTATTGTTGTAGTCTGTTGTAGTCTAACGTGACTTCATATTCGTTCCGTAGCCGTCAACCAAAACAAACCTCAGAAAGTATAAAACGTTGGAGGGTCGTCGTGGATACGACCTGCACCCTCACATGTTAAATCCAAAGTGGTAAACACTACACATCCAGTAAAGGATGGAAACACTTTGGGTTTCACACATTGCAGGAAAAGCAGAGCTAGACATCACGGCTAAAGCTGCATGCTAACTCTGTCACGGACAGGAAACGTTATCGTATCGCGGTAACGTGCGGTCCAGCCGGCCGTCGCTCTCGTCTCCGTGGTCAAATGGGCCGACGCTACAACTGTAGAGCACCCATATACTGACATTTATGTTAAATGCATTGAAACGGCCCCGATGGAGCTGACCATGGATGGATAAAGAGAACGGAGCTGACGGGAGAGCTAGAGACGGCCTTGGAGAAGTTAGAGGAAGTAGACACGTGGGACTACGTCCGCTTTTCAAAATAAGGTGTTAACAAAGGGAACTGTATATACAAAATACATCTATGGAAATAAGGTTGATGGATTATATTCACCAGAAGTATAAAACATTACATGTCCCTTATAAATTAAAAAGAAAATACCACTAATCTGTGAGGGAAATGTCTTTATTCTTTGACTGATTTGACAATGACTGATATTTTTGACTTCAGGACATCTCTGACTACATACATGCTGAAAATCAAACTTTTTTACTGTATTCATTTAGAGATTTTCCAAAGTAAAAGTCCCTAGAAGTGTATGATTCATCTTTTTCCCTTCATGGTCTAGAGTTAAAAAAGTTAACAAAATCACAATAAATCGTAATATCGAATCGCAATACTTAAAAATCACAATACATATAGAATCTGTAGATAGGTGAATCGTCCCAGCCCTATAATATATGTGTAAAATTAATTTGGTAATTTGGTCCAGGACTATTTGCCGCATCTTAAAGACGACTGTCACAACGTCCACATCGTTTTCTGTTCATGTTTTTTGTCCCTAAAGAAACGACCCCGCCGACCTCGTCCTCTCTCCGTCTCCTCGCTCCTGTCAGCAGTTCTCTCTCTCTCAGCCATCTTGAACACACACTTTACACACAAGTTCACTGAGTTCATTTATTATTGGGGAAATTTGGCTTGGCCACCTACGCTCACACACACCGCATGCATTCCCTGTTTTACGACGTTTAACAATCACCAACAGCCTCAGATACGCAGAGCTGTGATTTTCCTTAGAAAGTCAGCACAATCTCACCGGTTCTGCATCTGTTGCACAGCTGCTGGATGTGCTGCTCCTCCTCCTCCTCCTCCGTCTCTCTCCTCCGTCTCTCTCCTCCTCCTCCTCCGTCTCTCTCCTCCTCCTCCTCCGTCTCTCTCCTCCGTCTCTCTCCTCCTCCTCCTCCGTCTCTCTCCTCCTCCTCCTCCTCCTCCTCCTCTCTCCTCCTCCTCCTCCTCCTCCTCCTCCGTCTCTCTCCTCCTCCTCCTCCTCCTCCTCCTCCTCCTCCTCCTCCTCCTCCGTCTCTCTCCTCCTCCTCCTCCGTCTCCTCCTCCTCCTCCTCCTCCTCCTCCTCCTCCTCCTCCGTCTCTCTCCTCCTCCTCCTCCTCTTCCTCCTCCTCCGTCTCTCTCCTCCTTCTCCTCCTCCTCCTCCTCCTCCGTCTCTCTCCTCCTCCTCCTCCTCTTCCTCCTCCTCCGTCTCTCTCCTCCTCCTCCTCCTCCTCCTCCTCCTCCTCCGTCTCTCTCCTCCTCCTCCTCCTCCTCCTCCTCCTCCTCCTCCTCCGTCTCTCTCCTCCTCCTCCTCCTCCTCCTCCTCCTCCTCCTCCTCCTCCTCCTCCTCCGTCTCTCTCCTCCTCCTCTTCCTCCTCCTCCTCCTCCGCCTCCTCCTCCTCCTCCTCCTCCTCCTCCTCTCTTCCTCCTCCTCCTCCGTCTCTCTCCTCCAACTCCTCCTCCTCCTCCTCCTCCACCTCCTCCTCCGTCTCTCTCCTCCTCCTCCTCCTCCTCCGTCTCTCTCCTCCTCCTCCTCCTCCTCCTCTCTTCCTCCTCCTCCTCCTCCGTCTCTCTCCTCCTCCTCCTCCTCCTCCTCTTCCTCCTCCTCCGTCTCTCTCCTCCTCCTCCTCCTCCTCCTCCTCCATCTCTCTCCTCCTCGTCCTCCTCCTCCGTCTCTCTCCTCCTCCGTCTCTCGCCTCCTCTTCCTCTCTCTCCTCCTCCTCCTCCTCCTCCTCCTCCTCCTCCTCCTCCTCCTCCTCCACAAGACTAAAATCCCACTTTATGTAATGTCACAGTTTATGTGATCAACCACATGTTTACTCCACTTGTCCAACACACTGACAGACATTTAGTCTGTTAGGATGAGTTTGGTGTCTGTTTTCTCAACACTCAAAGTTTACCAGCAAAATTATATTTCAAAAAACACGTTGGAAACTTAAGTCTTTAACATGTTTCCAACCCTCTGAATTTATTAATCTTAAGGCTGCCTGCGTTAGCATACAGTAGCTAATGTTTTCTTAGCAGTGCTGTACATCCCTGGTTTCCTCTTGCACACACACATGCATTTCTTATTATTCTTATGTGCAATACTGACGTAACTGTACAATCATTTGTGCAGTAATTCAGCTGTGCAATATACTGGCATTAATGCTGCATTTATACTGCACATTTCAAGAAATATTGTTATTTAATTCATATTAAATTAATTTAATTTTACTGCATTTATACTGTACATTTCAAGAAATACTCTTATTTAATTTAAATATATATTAAAATAATTTAATTCATATTAAATTAAATTAATTTAAATTTACTGCATTTATACTGCACATTTAAAGAAATATTGTTATTTAATTCATATTAAATTAAATTAATTTAGTTTTACTGCATTTATACTGTACATTTCAAGAAATACTCTTATTTAATTTAAAGAAATATTAAAATAATTTAATTTAAAACAAATTAAATAACAATACTTACTTACATACTGAAATGTACATGCATTATTAATGCCAGAATATTAAATTAAATTAATTAAATTATACTATTCTTGCATTTATATTTAATAGATTCCACTTCACACCTTTTGTATTTACTTATTTACACTGTGGTCATATATTGTATGTTTGATGCACATATTTATACATATTTTTTATATTTCTTATTTGTATTATTTATTTATATTACTGTACATATGTTGTGTTATATATTGTAGCATTATGTACATAATTTGCATTTTACATACACCTTTATTTCTTATATTTCTTTATGCTTATATATAAGAGCAACGTCCCAATAGGCTGTGTAAATCTCCCGAGGTGTTACCTAAATACATCTGTACACTCTGTTCATCGTTGGTACTCCTCCTCTAATCTGAGCGGGCATAAAGAGGGAATTAGGTGAATCAGTACTTTTAAGTGTCACAAGTCCAAACAAGAGCCGAGCTGGGCGCTGCGTTGCCCCGGTAACGCCTCCGATGAGGTGAGAGATGCAGCGATGCAGAGAGAAACGGTAACGAAAGCTCTGCTGCTCACCTTCATGAAGGCCACCTGTGCAGATCAGATGACTCACCGTCACTTTTAGCTTAATGCCGCACACATTCATCATCCTCTCTGTTGTTCTTCTACGATCTCCGCGCTGTTTGTGTTGAGTCAGAGGGTTTACCTCGGGTTGACACGTTCATTTATCTAAACACGCAGCGTCAGTGTTTGATTTTCACACCTTTTGAGCAGAGCAAGAATGTGTTTCATTAATGAAAACAAGAGGGGGGCGTTTGGCTCCACGCTGCTGGAGACATTCATGCCCCGCAGCTTTAGCTGCTTTGTTTGGTCAACAAGAATACGTTTCAGTACTTGCGATGTTGAGGTTTGTTTTCCGAATTTCTTGCAAGACGTAGCTTGAACAAAATGCTTTTTGTCAGATGTCATTTCATGCTTAAAATATCAGCGAATATTACCGTTAATATCAGCGAAGCATGAACAACAGATAATATATATATATATATATATATATATAGAAACAAGTGACCCAGTTGGAACGCGGTCAGAAGTTTCTGGCAGAGCGATCAGATTTGGGATGTTCAGCACGCCGAGCTGTGATTCAACAGGTTGCACACTGAGTTCGGCGTCATGCATGTTAGCTCATAGTTAGTGATGATAGAAGAAGAGGGAGTCTTCCTCCTCCTCCTCAGCTCTGGACGGGCTGCCAGGTGGACGCGTGCTACCACCGACAACGCTTTCTGTCTGTTCTTTATTCTTCATGAGCTTCTACAAAGTGGTTTCTAGACTTCATATCAAATAATAATCAGAGTTATCAGTTGATTAAAATATTTAACTGCAGTTAATCACATTTGTCTGTAGTTAATCACGATTAATCGGAAATTAATTGCACACTTTTTAATATATTTAATATGCAGATTGTAAACATGTTCTCAGCCTTTGAAACAGAACTTTAAGCTCGGCGTTTGGATGTTCCTCGCTGAAATGCACCCTGGGAGTCGTAGTTAACTCTCCTCTCATCACTTTGCGTTCACTCATCACATCTTTGCTTTCCTCTAGTGTCTTTCATCTCTTTATTCTACCTCCTCCTCACATCAACCAATCAATCAATCAATCTGATAACCTGATAATCTGATAATCTGAGCATCTTTACAGTAAAAGTCTGGCCTCTTTTCAGTCTTTTTACTTTTAGTACATACTGCAGCTGCACTTACAGAGTCCGTACTGTTGCATGCAGTATGCAAACAATTGGAACATACTACTTCTACTACGTCATAACATTGCACCTTAAACTTTGACCCTCTTGCTCATATATCTGCTGCACAGAGGACTGTGGGCCAGAACAGCATGCTGGCTCACATACTGCAATATACGACTGGATGTAGCAGGACATCCTGGTAGATTTGGCATACTGCATTTTACGTACTCTGTACTGGGACGCACTTTTTCTGGCATACTAAACAGTAGTACGGGTGTTGGAACGCACAGTAAGAGTCACCTTCCTCTGGCGTCGCTCTCTGTCCTCAGGCGCCGGTGAACGGAGACACGCCTCCAGCTGAGGGCCTATCAGAGAACGACAGTGGCGTGGAGCTGACCAATGAGAACAGCCCTCTGACCGCGGCCGAACCCCCCTCGCCCTTCAGCCCAAAGCAGAACGGAGACGCCGCCTCGCCTCAAGGTAACACACAAACACACACAAACACAAACACACAAACACATCATCAGTGTTTTAGGAACTGATTACCACATAGTCAATGTAAAGGGCCAAAAATGTATAATAAACAGGACAGTTAATGCACACAGTGCACTTTAATAGACTGAGCCACTTTAACTTTAATTCTGCACACTACAAAACTTCTCTACCTCAGTTCTTATCCTGCATTATATACCATATCTGACATTTCTTAATATCTGTTTCTCCTATATTTTATTATCCAGCACTATATCACTTTCTGCACTACATTCACTTTTTCTTTAAATAGTCCTGTATCTCAGTTGTTTTTACCCTGCACTATATTCATTTTTAACAGTTCTTCTGCACATTGCATATTTTATTTTATACTCTGTATTACTTACATGTGTCTGGTTACTACTTGTGTCGTTTTACTAATATGTGTACTACTCACCTGTGACGTTTTTTACTAACATGTGTACTACTTACCTGTGACGTTTTTACTAATATGTTTGCACTATGGAACTGTGATGCTGGAAACTTGAATTTCCCTCGGGATCAATAAAGTTACTATCTATCTATCTATCTATCTATCTATCTATCTATCTATCTAAACTTAAATTAAGTAGTCAGTTGGATATAAGCCACGTGACTGTCTTGTATGTTGAGGATCACTTTAACCCCAAAGACATTGCTTCATTTTTACATCCAACGTGCTGCATCACCGAGACGAAACGACGGAGAAGACTGTCCTGCTACTTTCTGTCTGCACGTTATCTCTTGAAGATATTGAGTTTCTTTTGGAGCCATCTGTCGAACCTTCTGTTGCTGCCTCTCTCTTCAGATGGTAACCAGTGTTCAGGGGGAAGCAGGAAGAGGAGCAGGAAGTCAGAGGAGGAGGAGACGACCTGGGACTCCTACAGCGAGGTACGACCACGGATATACATACTTTAATAAATCTACTTTGGGGGGGGAAACGTGACGTTCACTGAGTGTGTGTTTTTATGTGTGTGTTTCCAGGAGAAGACTTCAGGAGCGTCTCAGTTGGGTTTGAGACAGACGCCTCGACCCAGAACCATCTTCCAGGCCGGTCTGAAACCGCACGCACACAACAAACCTCGCAGACAGAAGCACAGCATGTTACTGGTAAACACACACATTTAACCCACGTTAAACTACGCGATGGTTTTCATCTCCAAATGCTGTGGTGTTTATTTTAAAATACATTTATATCAACTAACTTCCCTAAAATAAATGTAGCCATTAATTAATTGATAAAATGTGACATAAATTGATATTTCTGTTTTAATTTGCTTCTCTATTTATTTATCTTTGTATTAATTCCCTTTAATTTACTCTTCTGTTTAATTTTCCCTTCTATTTATTTATGTATTTATTTTTATTCATTTTTAAATTCATTTATTTATCCATCCATCAATTCATCCATTTTCTTCTCCCCAGCAACGTTTTCCAGCTCTTCTTTATTTATTTTTTATTTATTTATAAATGATATAAATGAGTTTGGTGAAATAAGTAAGGGGTGAAATGCAAAGGGAAAATCATGCATAAATAAATAAATACCTATATAAATTCATACAAATACAAAAATAATTTAACAAAATGCAAAAATAAATAAAAAATAAATGCAAAAATAAATAAATACATTTAAAAATTTTATTAAAAATGTATTATTTATTTTTTTGCATTTCTTTTTTATTTATTTATAAATGAGTTTAATTAAGGGGTGAAATGCAGAGGGAAAATCATGCGTAAATAAATAAATACCTAAATACATACATACATTTAAGAATAAATATAAAAATATAAAATAACAAACATAAATGAATAACTGAAAAATAAATTAAAAACAAATAAATAAATTAAAAAATAAATGCAAAATTAAATAAATTAATTTAAAAATGAATAGAAATAAATGCATAAATAAATAGAAGGGAAAATTAAACAGAGGAGTAAATAAATAAATAAATAAGGGAATTAATACAAAGATAAATAAATAAAGAAGCAAATTAAAACTGAAATATTTATTTATGTCACATTTTATCAATTAATTAATGGCTACATTTATTTTTAATATTATTTTTGCAACACTTAATGACATTTATTGAGTTATTTATCGAGTCATTTATTCATTTATTTTATTTAGGCAGGTTCCGTCCTCCATACCCTCCTTGTTTGTACTTCCTTATTTGAATCTCTTTCTTCAGGTCTAAATCTGATTTACCAAATGTCACAATAATCTAAATCCGGTCTCTGCGACTCGTCCTGAATAAACAAAAACATATTATTTTGACCCTCCATGCTTACTGTAGCTTCTGGTGCACAGTTTTGCAACACAGTGGAAAATAAAAACAGACGGTTCAGCGAGTTCAACTTTGTTTTTACTTCGCCCACATCCTGGTGTCTCCATGAAAAGCCTGCGAGTTACAGGAATGATCCACAACTATGGAAATGTGGTTGTATAAATAAACACATTTGGTTGCAGATTTAACCTGAAGTAGAAGGATTCATCTCTTCCTTCTTGTTTTGTTTGTCCCTCTGCTTTCCATCCAAATGTCAGGCAATTAAAAAGCAATTTTCCAAAAATTCTGCAAAAGAAAATGCAAGTCAAGTTTATCCAAACAAACTGAGGTGGTTTTATCTGCCATTATTCTTATTTTTGGGAGCTTTCTAGTGGCAAATAGATGGCAAAAAAGCTGCTCTATGTCTTCACTACATACATTTTACCCTTCATAGCAGCTTTTCTTCATCTATACACCAACTTTTCCACCTCATCATAAAAGCTTACCAACTTTAGCCTCTTATATCAAATTTCTGGTATTTTCTATCAAGTTTTTGACTGTATGGGATTACAATCTATAAAAATACACATGGATGCAAATATTTTTCTCTCTTTGTTTATCCATAAATTCTCTCTCTTTTGCTCTCAAACAAATATTCCTTTCAGTCTAATAAACGTCGCTCTTTATCTCTGTCTCCGTCAGTGTGGCGGCGGTGGCGGCGGTCCACGGATGGCTGTGGTTGCGTCCGGCGGGGTCCCCGAGACCCCCCGTCTGGAGCTGATGGAACAAGACTCCAAGGACTCGGCCCAGAGCATCAGCACCTCGTCCAGCTCCGAGATCCAGCCGGAGTACAATGTAAGACGTGTGTTTGGGAATCAGATAACAGGACTAGGAACTAGGCTTGCATCCACTCATAGGGGCAGATAGACGACTCGGAAGATCTTCAAAGAAATGAATGAAAAAGAAACAAAAACAGGATGTGTGCAGGAGCTGAACCTGCCTTAAAATGCAGACACGTATGTGGGAAAGTTTAGTTTCGATTAGGGCGGTCAAAGGTAACGCAATAATAACGCAAATTCGTTTTAACGCCACTAATTTGTTTAACACATTAACGCAGCAATTTTTAGGTTGTAGCGGCTCAGTTTTAAAGCTAGAGTGAAGATACTGGTATCATATGAATCTAGAAAACCTGATGAATCCATCGGTACCAACCATGTTATACTAGCTTGTTGAGAAGGAGGTTAAATAACGCTCCAAACTTACACTAAATTTTGGCGAGGAAAAACTGTCATGTCCATTTTCAAAGGGGTCCCTTGACCTCTGACCTCAAGATATGTGAGTCTCCCTTTAAGGTACATTTTGAACAGATAAGAAATGTGCGATTAATTTGTGATTAATCACGATTAACTATAGACAATCATTCGATTAGTTTGACATCACGGCTAAAGCTGCATGCTAACTCTGTCACGGACAGGAAACGTTATCGTATCGCGGTAACGTGCGGTCGAGCCGGCCGTCGCTCTCGTCTCCGTGGTCAAATGGGCCGACGCTACAACTGTAGAGCACCCATATACTGACATTTCTGTTAAATGCATTGAAACGGCCCCGATGGAGCTGACCATGGATGGATAAAGAGAACGGAGCTGACGGGAGAGCTAGAGACGGACTTGGAGAAGTTAGAGGAAGTAGACACGTGGGACTACGTCCGCTTTTCAAAATAAGGTGTTAACAAAGGGAACTGTATATACAAAATACATCTATGGAAATAAGATTGATTGGATTATATTCACCAGAAGTATAAAACATTACATTTCCCTTATAAATTAAAAAGAAAATACCACTAATCTGTGAGGGAAATGTTTTTATTCTTTGATTTCTGGGGGAAAATGTAATAAATAATTCCTGACAATAACTGATATATTTGACTTCAGGACATCTCTGACTACATACATGCTGAAAATCAAACATTTTTACTGGATTCATTTAGAGATTTTCCAAAGTAAAAGTCCCTAGAAGTGTATGATTCAACTTTTTTAATAAATAGTAATATCGAATCAGCACCCGAGTGTCGTGATAGTATCGAATCAGGAGATAGGTGAATCGTCCCAGCTCTTATTATCTAGTGCACTGAACTTACAGACGTCAGAAATATAACTGGAAGGCTGTCTTGTGAAAGAGGAACGACGGAGAGTGTCGATGCAGGAGAGACGGCGTGTTTTGAAAAGGGGAAGTGGAGGTTTGGCAGCGCTAGAATGAGGAGGAGGGTAACTCCCTTCACAGACCACAGAGCCTCCTCCACCTGGCCTTGTGTTAGTGCAGGTGGCCACACACACACACACACACACACACACACACACACACACACACACACACAGTCTGGCTGTGTTTGCTCTGTATCAATAGTTTCATTCAGGTCATGACGACCACCAGTCTACACAGCTCCGCCTCTGTGTGTGTGTGTATGTGTGTGTTTGGTGCATACTCATACAGATCTGCACAGTGCACGTGTTTTTGTGTGTGTGTGTGTGTGTGTTGTGTGTGTTTTCAGTGGATCCAGGCTGAACTCAGTGGAGCGTAGCATCCTTTAGAGGAGTCCGACTCCATTACAAAGCCTAATGGGTTTTTCTCTCTTAAGGCGGACTGAAGGATCACATAGCCGGCAGCTCAACTGGGATTTGTTTGCAAGCATAGAAATCCCACCTGCTCATAAATCAGCACACACAACCTTCAAAGGAAGGAAATATAGAAAAATGGAGACGTTTGATGTTTTCTTTAAAGACTCAAGTGCAAAGCTTAACGGCAGAAATAAGAGAGACAGCTGAGCAAATGAGGAAGTCAAACAGTTTATGTTAGAGGTCGGGACATTTAATCCTGATAAGAATCTGATGTTTGGAGTGAAGCTTTTGCTTTTCTCTCTTGGTTCCCGGCTGGAAAGGATCCGACTTGTGTAAATACGACGTCACGTTCTTGTAATCGAAGCGGCTCGGGGGGAAAACAACTCAGAAAGGGATCGGATGACCTTCGCGACTGTTGTATTAACGTTGTAATCAGACGAAATCACGCAGGTTCACTAGAAACTCCTTCAGCTCACTTCAGCGGGGCCTCCGGCAGCGATCAGCCCACCGCGGATAGACCCGAGGTGGAGAGCTCTGGAGGGGAGGTGGAGAGCTCCGACGGGGAGGTGGAGAGCTCTGGCGAGGAGGTGGAGAGCTCTGGCGGGAGGTGGAGAGCTCCGACGGGGAGGTGGAGAGCTCTGGTGGGAGGTGGAGAGCTCTGGTGGGGAGGTGGAGAGCTCTGGTGGGGAGGTGGAGAGCTCTGGCGGGAGCTGGAGAGCTCTGGCGAGGAGGTGGAGAGCTCTGGTGGGGAGGTGGAGAGCTCTGGTGGGGAGGTGGAGAGCTCTGGTGGGGAGCTGGAGAGCTCTGGTGGGAGGTGGAGAGCTCTGGCGGGGAGGTGGAGAGCTCTGGCGGGAGGTGGAGAGCTCTGGCGGGGAGGTGGAGAGCTCTGGTGGGGAGGTGGAGAGCTCCGGCGGGGAGGTGGAGAGCTCCGGTGGGGAGGTGGAGAGCTCTGGCGGGGAGGTGGAGAGCTCTGGCGGGAGGTGGAGAGCTCTGGCGGGGAGGTGGAGAGCTCTGGTGGGGAGGTGGAGAGCTCCGGTGGGGAGGTGGAGAGCTCTGGCGGGGAGGTGGAGAGCTCTGGCGGGGAGGTGGAGAGCTCCGGTGGGGAGGTGGAGAGCTCCGGTGGGGAGGTGGAGAGCTCCGACGGGGAGGTGGAGAGCTCTGGTGGGGAGGTGGAGAGCTCCGACGGGGAGGTGGAGAGCTCCGGCGGGGAGGTGGAGAGCTCTGGCGGGGAGGTGGAGAGCTCTGGCGAGGAGGTGGAGAGCTCTGGTGGGGAGGTGGAGAGCTCTGGCGGGAGGTGGAGAGCTCCGGCGGGGAGGTGGAGAGCTCCGGCGGGGAGCTGGAGAGCTCCGGCGAGGAGGTGGAGAGCTCTGGCGGGGAGGTCGAGATATCTGGTGGGAGGTGGAGAGCTCCGGCGGGGAGGTGGAGAGCTCCGGCGGGGAGGTGGAGAGCTCCGGCGGGGAGCTGGAGAGCTCCGGCGAGGAGGTGGAGAGCTCCGGCGGGGAGGTGGAGAGCTCTGGCGGGGAGGTCGAGATATCTGGTGGGAGGTGGAGAGCTCCGGCGGGGAGGTGGAGAGCTCCGGCGGGGAGGTGGAGAGCTCCGGCGGGGAGGTGGAGATATCTGGCGGGAGGTTGACAGCTCTGTTTATCTGTTTTTTTTTCTGTATTTTAAAATTAAATACAGGGTACCGGAGTTGTTTCTCTCCTCTACACTTCCTTTCTCCAACAAAACATTTGGTTTGGTAATCTGGTGCAGAGAAGGGGAGGATTTCACCTCTTCTATCTTCTCACCCTTTAACACTGGTGATCTTGATCCCGTCGTTCTGTCCACAGAGTTTTAGCTGCTGGAGAAAGTTGAGATGTTTCTTTCCCTCCTCATTCTTTAGTTTTATCTTTTCTACGTCTTCTTCCAAGAAGGATTTTTTGGGATTCGGCCAAACTAATATGTCCAGGGAGCTTTTCAGCTTTTTGCGTAATACAGATATATTTACAAATTTCTGTCACACCATCAATCTAACTCTGTTTCTTCATTCTTCTTCTCTTCTGCTAAACACTCCTCCTTTCATCGAGGTAGCAAGACGAGGAGATATTTCTGCAGGGAAAGGAGAGGTTGACTTCTCTGTCTCCTCTCTGTTCCTCAAACCTTCTCTTCTCCTTTATTCTTCATAAGATATTTCTTTCATCGGTAAAGTAGTACAAGCCCGTGACCGTGTCCTCTCCCTCCTCAATCCAGGACAACAAGGGTTTTGGCATCGGCGAGCTGGTGTGGGGAAAGATCAAGGGCTTCTCCTGGTGGCCCGGCATCGTGGTGACGTGGCGCGCCACCGGCAAGCGGCAGGCCAACCACGGCATGAGGTGGCTGCAGTGGTTCGGAGACGGCAAGTTCTCTGAGGTGAGGAGGGAAGAAGAAAACCAGAGGGAGGGAGGGAAATCTAATCATAGATGTACATGTCGTTCTTTGTTTGATACCACGTTTCTTTTTTCTCTCTCCAGGTTTCAGCAGACAAGCTGGACTCCATCACCGCCTTCCCCAAGTTCTTCAGCCAGGTGTCCTACACCAAGCTGGCCTCCTACCGCCGCGCCATCTTCCAGGCTCTGGAGGTAAGCACCGACGTCAACAGGCTCTTCACCTTCACTTCACCTTCACTTCACCTTCACTTCACCTTCACTTCACCTTCACTTGACCTTCACTTGACCTTCACTTGACCTTCACGTAACCTTCACGTGACCTTCACTTGACCTTCACGTAACCTTCACGTAACCTTCACTTGACCTTCACGTAACCTTCACTTTTCCTTCACTTGACCTTCACTTCACCTTCACTTGACCTTCATTTAACCTTCACTTAACCTTCACTTGACCTTCACTTCACCTTCA
The DNA here is from genome assembly GCA_916701645.2 of Sebastolobus alascanus. Taxonomy (NCBI): domain Eukaryota; kingdom Metazoa; phylum Chordata; class Actinopteri; order Perciformes; family Sebastidae; genus Sebastolobus; species Sebastolobus alascanus. The sequence goes on from CAKAOJ020000561.1 coordinate 30,501, forward strand.
CTTGACCTTCACTTCACCTTCACGTAACCTTCACTTTTCCTTCACTTGACCTTCACTTCACCTTCACTTGACCTTCACTTGACCTTCACTTAACCTTCACTTCACCTTCACTTGACCTTCACTTCACCTTCACTTAACCTTCACTTCACCTTCACTTCACCTTCACTTCACTTAACCTTCACTTCAGCTTCACTTCACCTTCACTTCACCTTTGTCTTTATTACAGTTAATCTGCCTTCTTCTTCTCCTTCTTCTTCTTCTTGTTCTTCTTCTTTTTCTACTTCTCCTTCTTCTTCTTCTTGTTCTTCTTCTTCTTCTTGTTCTTGTTCTTGTTCTTCTTCTACTTCTTCTTCTTCTTCTTCTTCTTCTTCTTGTTCTTCTTCTTCTACTTCTCCTTCTTCTTCTTCTTCTTCTTCTTCTTCTACCTCTTTTCCTTCTTCTTCTTCTTCTTCTTCTTCTTCTTCTTCTTCTTCTTCTACTTCTTCTTCTTCTTCTACCTCTTCTTCTTCTTCTTCTTCTTCTACCTCTTCTTCTTCTTCTTCTTCTTCTTCTTCTTCTTCTTCTTCTTCTACCTATTCTTCTCCTTCTTCTCCTTCTTCTTCTTCTTCTTCTTCTTCTTCTACTTCTCCTTCTTCTTCTTCTTCTTCTTCTTCTCCTTCTTGTTCTCCTTCTTCTTCTTCTTCTTCTTCTTCTTCTCCTTCTTCTTCTTCTTCTTCTTCTTCTTCTTCTTCTTCTTCTTCTTCAGTGGCTGATTGTGTTTCAGATCTGTTATAAAAACATGATTTGTGGTTTCCTGCCAGGAACAAACTGGTTCACTGGAAGTGTATTTGTGCATGTTTACATCACAGTGTGTGTGTGTGTGTGTGTGTGTGTGTGTGTGTGTGTGTGTGTGTGTGTGTGTGTGTATACACCAGTAGCCAAGTAAAACAAACACAGATGCACGTCTGCAAGGTATTCTTCCTCCTCACCATCACTGTCTCATCTTGTCATTAAGATAACATTGAGGATGATGAGAGATGAAGGAGGAGGAAGGAGAAACTAACAGCTCTTGTACAGTCAGGTTATAACCAGCCAGTTTAAATGCCACGATAATGCACAAGGCATTTAGCGTGCAATAAGTACTTTTCTTGATTTCCGCGTGTCATTTATACGCCACGTATCCTGTACTGACTGTGATGTAAACACATCAGTGTATAAATGTTACGCTGAGAGTTAAAAAGCAAGCTCATAGCATTGGGTTTAAATCTGAAATATTGCCAAATAGGTGCTTTTGCTTTTCGCTTTGACACCAAATCCTTCGCCATCGTCTTGTCTGTAAACTCTCTCTCGTCCCGTCTGTGAAATCCGACTCCTGCTGCTCTGAGTTGAGACTCCGTACGGAGCAGAAACACTTTCACTTTCAGTTTATAGCGTCCGTTGTCCGTTGTTGTATTTATACGCCTTCCTGTGAGACCGAGTTGTTATAATGCAGACAAACAGCAAGATGAAGGTGGAGAGACGGGCAGTAAATATGAGATCAAGCACAGATAATAAACAGGAAGAGGTTTCAGTCTTTTAATCTTAAGGTTTGAATCTTTTGTATATGATCATTTCTGGAGTCTAATGACGGAGAAATAGACAAATAATATCTTTGATGTCTTTGAGTAAATTAGTGAGAAAGCTTTTAAGGTTAAAGCCAAAAATTAATTTTCTTAAACTTCGATTTTAATTTTGCCACATATGAGGTTGAAACAGTGTCCGTGCACAGTTTGACCCTCTCAGAAGATGCACAGGAATACAAGATCTTGGAGAAACACTAGTTTTCTGTAAAAGAATCTAGAACATGAGATGTTGAAAACAAACGTGAGTAAAAGACAGACAGATCGTAGTTTTGTGTTTTCACCTCCGACTCTTTGACTCCGGTCTGTCAGTTCTGCAGTGGTTTATGATGACGGAGACTCTCTCTCTCTCTGTAGTTAATGACAGATGTGTTTTTCTGTCAGTGATGTGTGACTGCAAGCCTCTTCATGCTGCTGCTTTCTCTCTCTCTTCTTGGCTACTGTGTTTGTTTTGTCTGGCTCGTTCGCCCCGTCTACATCCTGTCATCTCTCAAGTGTCTCACCTCTCTCTACCTGTCAGTCTCTCGTCTCCGTACTTAAAGGATTAGAAAAGATCTCTGTTGGATAACATGATAATAACACGTTAACGCAACTTGCGATTTTTAAGTGGTGGCGGGCTCAGTGTTAAATCTAGAGTGAAGATACTGGTATCATATGAAACTAGAAAACCTGATGAATCCATCGGTACCAACCGTGTCATACTAGCTTGTCGAGAAGGAGGTTAAATAACGCTCCAAACTTGCGCTACATTTTGACCTCTCAAATATGGAGATTTCCTGATTTTCTCTGTTTTTTATCATATTAAAGTAAATATCTTTGGGCTTTGGACTGATAAAACAAGACATTTAAAGACTAGGGCTGTCGAAGTTAACGTGATAATTACGCGTTGATGCAAATTTGTTTCAACGCCACTAATTTCTTTAACTCATTAACGCAACTTGCGATTTTTTAGGTATCTCAGTTTTAAAGCAGTGAAAAATGTGGATCAGTGTTTCCCAAAGCCCAAGATGACGTCCTCAAATGTCTTGTTTTGTCCACAACTCAAAGATATTCAGTTTACTGTCATAGAGGAGGAAAGAAACCAGAAAATATTAACATTTAAGAAGCTGGAATCAGAGAAATTTTAGGCTTTTTTTAATGAGAAATTACTCACACCAATAATCGATTATCAAAACAGTTGGCGATTAATTTAATAGTCGATGCATCTTGACGTGGTGTTCCAGCATTTTAAAAATGACAGGGATTGGCCTAATGACGGCGCTATAATTAAAGTTCAACTCGTCAGTCTTTGGCGTTAAAGTCTATTTGTCTAATCTTCTTTTAAATATCTTCCTTAGAGGAATGTTTACTGTCAGGCCTTTAACAACCTTTAATTAGATTTATATACTCATTTATTACTACATTTATCAACCTTAATGTAGTCACGATTCGACTTTATTTCATTTTATTGGATTATTGTTGTATATTTATTTACATTTTATTTCATATCACTTCTGTCGCTGTAAGTCTCAACATTGGATTGAAACCGATAGATGATCAATATTTGTCTCTCCGTTGAATGTGTGTTTCATCACGTCTACATTTATTTGAGTTTTTTGTCCTCAGCTGTCCGTCAATCTTTCTTTAGGTTTCTTTGTTTCCCCACCTGGAGGTCCTCCGTCTCTCGATCCCTTCACGAGAACAATTTTACGTCTCTTTATCACAGATGGCGAGTATCCGGGCGGAGAAGAAGTTTCCTCCCTGCGAGTCGGACAATCCGGACGACCAGGTCAAACCCATGCTGGACTGGGCCAACGGCGGCTTCCTGCCCAAAGGAGAGGAGGGACTCAAACCTACGCACAGCGCCGGTGAGCAAGGCAGCGGCGCCACACCGGTCGTATATCGTCCATTACGAGCCATCCGGCGAGGAAATGAGAGTGAAGTCGGTGTGTTTCTGTGTGTCCCTGCAGACAGTAACCCTCTGGACCACCAGGTCCTCGATGTTTCCCTGCCAGAGTATTTCCCCAGCGCCAAGCGGCCCCGAGTCAGCCTCTGCAAGAGCAAGGCCGTCCCCGAGGAGTCCTACAGCAGAGGTACATCTCCACAATGTATATATATATACAGTATATATATATATTTGACATATGCTTTTTATCATTAGATTTGATTTATTTTTGTATTATAACAGTCCAGTTTTATTTTGTTCTACAATCATTCATAGGATCAGATCTTTTTTCTCCTTTTTAAAGTAGTAAAATCTCATTTATTCCAGTATTTTTGCTTCAGTGACTTGAGGTTACATTCTGATTTTCATGACCGCATTTGACTTCTTCTCAATATGAGTTGTTGTCTTGTTCACACTAGCAGAGTTAATTTAATATCTTATTAATTAAAAGTGGAATTAGCATATGAAGGTTTTAGTTTCCCTGCTTTTTTTTTGTCTGTTAAAAGTATAAAAAGGAACTAAAATGCTGAGTTTTGTATTTGTTTGGGGGTTTAGATTAGTTTACATTTCTTAATGACTCGATAAATAAATAAATATGTCATTAAATGTAGCAAAAATAATATTAAAAATAAATGAAGCCATCAATTAATTGTTGAAAAAAATGTGACATAAATTTATATTTCTGTTTTAATTTGCTTCTTTAATTATCTTTCTTTGTATTAATTCCCTTATTTATTTACTGTTCTGTTTAATTTCCCTTTTATTTATTTTTGCATTTATTTTTATTAATTCTTAAATTTATTTATTTATTTTTGCATGTATTTATTTGTTATTTATTCATTTATTTATTTATTTATTTGTATTTATTTTGTATTTATTCATTTATTTTTGCACTTATCTTTTATTAATATATTTAGTTTTTTAAATGTATGTATTTATGAGGTATTTAGTAATTTATTTATTTATTCATTTATTTTGCATTTATTTTTTATTTTCTTATTCATTTTTTTATTTATTGTGTATTTATTTTATATTTATTTTTAAATGTATGTATTTATTTATGTATTTATGAGTGATTTATTCCTCCATAGATGTGAAGCTAAAGAAAATGTGCTGTTTTTTAACATTGTCCTTTTTTTTCCCTCTCAGAACAAATGGTGAATGAAGTTCTGAAGAATAAAAGAAGTATAGAAGGTAAAGAGTCACTCTGTGTTTATTATTATTAATCGTGTGGTTTCATTTCTACTTTTTTGGCCTGTTGATTGATTTGTGTTTTTTTTTTATTACAGAGTTCTGTCTCTCTTGTGGAAAGATGAGAGCAGCAACCTTCCACCCGCTGTTTGAAGGAGGCTTGTGCCAAACCTGCAAGGTAGAGCAACACAAACTATTTATTATTCTCCACAATCAGCAGCTTGTTGCATTTAATTAATACGTTTTCATGAGTTCCCTGAAGGTGGCGCTGTGTCTGCTCAGCCATATTTGTGCTGCTTTCACTGGTCAACAGATGTTTTTCATGGCACACATGTGGACACTGCAGGAAACACACAGGTGTTACCAGTAAAAATAATAAACAGATGTTACCAGTAAAAAATAATAATGGCTCTATTTTATTTAAGTGCTCCAGTTCCAGAGCTTTGGTACTGGGACACATACTGGAAATAAAATACAGACGTCTTCAAGGTTTCTCGCTATAAGCAGTCATTATTTATTTATTGCAGGACTGTTTTGTATTAGTCTGCATTATTTAGAAGTGTGCCTAATAAACTGGTAACTGAGTGTACAGTATGTCTGAAGATGATTTTCTTTAAACTGTGGCTGATGTTCTGCAGTGTTGGAGGGTTTCACTGAATCCAGATGTGTTTGTTTGTGCAGGACGTTTACCTGGAGATGTCCTACATGTACGACGACGACGGTTACCAGTCGTACTGCACCGTCTGCTGCGGCGGTCGAGAGGTTCTGCTCTGCGGCAACGCCAACTGCTGCAGGTCCGACATGCACATAGAGAAACATGAAGTACATGCAACTGGGGCTGTCAGTCGATTAAAATAGTTAATCACGATTAATCGCAAATTAATAGCACATTTTTTATCTGTTCAAAATGTTCCTTAAAGGGAGATTTGTCAAGTATTTAATACTCTTATCAACATGGGAGCAAATATGCTGCTTTATGTAAGTATATATTTATTATTTGAAATCAATTAACAACACAGCACTTTATGATTATCATAAAGTGGGCATGTCTGTAAAGGGGAGACTCGTGGCTACCCATAGAACCCATTTACATTCACATATCTGGAGGTCAGAGGTCAAGGGACCCCTTTGAAAATGGCCTTGGCAGTTTTTCCTCACCAAAATTTAGCTTAACTTCGTAGTGTTATTTAACCTCCTTCTCGACAAGATAGTATGACATGGTTGGTACCGATGGATTCATCAGGTTTTCTAGTTTCACATGATATCAGTATCTTCACTCTAGCTTTAAAACTGAGTCGCTACAACCTAAAAATCACACGTTGCGTTAATGCGTTAAAGAAATTAGTGGCGTTAAAACGAGTTTGTGTTAACGTGTTAACTTTGACAGCCCTGATATAAATTTTAAATTGTATAAAAAGTATAAAAATGTGCAATGGACTATGAAGATTGAATGAAATTTGTCTGGAAGATGATGAAAAAAACATTACATTAAAGTATATATATATATATATATATATATATATATATATCTTAAAGAAAATCAAAGAAACATACAACACATGAACTACTTGGTCCTCCACCGATGTGTTTATCTGTCCGTTCACCTCCTCTCTTCTTCCCTCCAGGTGTTTCTGCGTGGACTGTCTGGACATCCTTATCGATCCCGGAGCGTCTAACAACGCTCGCTATCTGGACCCGTGGCGATGCTACATGTGCCAGCCGATGCTGCAGTACGGCGTCCTGAAGCGACGGCACGACTGGAGCCTCAAGCTGCAGGACTTCTTCGCCAACGACAACGGGCAGGAGTTTGTGAGTCACGGTTAAGATGTTTTTAGAAGATTTGGCAAAAGTTTAATGATCTGAGGGCAAACTGGGATATTAGAAACGGCACAAATCTCAATATATTTGTATCTGTAAATCTATTTTTATCCTCTATATCAGTGGTTCTCAGCCAAGATTAATCTGTGTGGTCGCAATATGATTAGCAAGATGCGACACTAATTATTTTAACTGCTTTTTACTATGAAATACTGGATGGTTTTACCTCATCTGGCCTCAAAAACATGTAAATAAAACCATTTAGAAAGAGAACATCACTCTTATGCAACTTGACAAGCGGCTGTAAAGTTGGCATTGCTTCACTTTAAAGTGTTACCAGCCAAAAAGGTTGTTTTATCGCTCTAATCTTGTTTTTCCTTTGAGCCATATTTCTGAAATACACCAAATTAAAATGAAGTACAACTGATTTTCAGTTAGTGAATTTGTCGTGGCTGCTTCAGGTCACATCAGCAGCAAACAGGAAGTCAACTAAATAACACCTGAACAACCTACCTGTACTAACCTTGTGAGACTTTAAAAGTTCAATATTTGTAGGAAAATGCAGGAGAGCGTTGATCCAGAGAGACTTCATGCTGTGGTTTTATATCTGAGGCAGAAACCTGTTTATTGAATTGCATCATAATGTGAGATTCCAGTTTGAATGGATTCAGCAGAGCAGCAACATTTAGCCGCCTAGATAAGAATAAGAAATGTGTTTTTGTCTTCATTTCTCTCTTCCAGGAGAAACCAAAGATTTACCCAGCAGTCCCTGCAGAGCAGAGACGACCAATCAGAGTCCTCTCCCTGTTTGACGGCATCGCCACCGGTGAGTGTTTGACTGATAGAGAGACAGGAAGGTGATATTATTATAACACTGATGTTTGGATGTGTGTCTGTGTCTCCAGGCTACCTGGTTCTGAGGGATCTGGGTTTTAAGGTGGACCAGTATGTGGCGTCGGAAGTGTGCGAGGACTCCATCTCAGTGGGTGTCGTCAGACATGAAGGAAAGATCCAGTACGTCCACGATGTCAGGAACATCACCAAGAAAAACGTAAGAAAAGAAAATGGATCTACGTAGTAGAAGTTTAAAAAATGTCATTAAAAACATGACTTATGAACTATTTCACTATTTTATAATACACATTTCCTTTTATTGAAGTTTTGAGTGTCTTAAAAGTTTTTAATGAATTATTGAAGGGATTATTTTAACATGTACAAACACAAAATGAAGGTTACAAAGTAAACCTGGGTTTTACTTTAGATTAGCGGTCCTCCAGAGTCCGAACCGTACCCGAGTCCACATGAACCGTACTCCAGACCACCTTTTCAAGTGGACTCGAGTACGGATCAACGAACCGTACTCAAGTACAGTACGAAGCGTTCACACTGATCAAACCAGCTGGACTTTGGGGGACAAGTGTTCTCGTATCCGGGCCCGGGTTCCTGATGTGAAAGCACCCTGATTCTCAGAAAGAACGTAACACACACACACCAAACAGAGGCTGGCAGCTGCAGTGACGTAGTTCAGAGTGGTTCAGGACAAAGAGCAGCTCCAAGCGTAAATCCCCCAGAATCCCTTTCACTCAGTGTGTGTGTGTATATGTTTCTTCCTCTTTCATTCCTCTCGTCCCTCGTTGTCCTCGTGTTAAAGGACTGAGAGAGTGAACGAGGACAAAGACTGAGCAGATGTTAGAGTTTAGATGGACGTTAAATCAGCAGCCTGTTGCTGGTTAAATTAATAAATTACATTTAGACCTGAGTCAAGATTTATTGATTTGTCAATCGACAGAAAAATTAATCAACAACTATTCTGATTATTACGACGGAGTATTAGGGCCACAGTGAGGAAAAATAAATAAATCTGAGATTTCGAGAATAAAAAGTCATAGTATTATTAGAATAAAGTCATAAGTTCTGAAGAAAGAACCACACGGACCTGATGGGGAAACTGACTCTTTTGTGGAGGAGGAAATTACTTTTTTTTCTCGTAAAGTTATGACTTTATTCTCGTAATATTACGACTTTTTTCTCGTAGAGTTATGACTTTTTTCTCGTTATATTACGACTTTTTTCTCGTAGAGTTATGACTGTATTCTCGTAATATTACAACTTTTTTCTCGTAAAGTTATGACTTTTTTCTTGTAATATTCTGACTTTATTCTCGAAATCTCAGATTTTTTTTCCCCTCAATGTGGCCCTAATACTCCGTCGTAGATTATCACATAATCGTTCAAGTGATTTTGAAATGTGAAATGAAAATGCCCAAAAATCAGTCTGGTTCAAGATTCTTAAATATGAATATTTACTTTTTTTTTTTTACTATTTATTTGATTTGGACTGTTGCTCGAACAAAACAAGCAAAGTGAAAACGTCGCTGTTGTGTTAATTAAATTAATTGATTAGTCTTTAAAATAATCACGTTATTTTATATGTAACATATGGTTAAAAAAAAAAACATGTAACAACTTGAGTGTCTTCTGTTTAGAAGAATTTAGAAGAATTTTCTAAAATAATAATAATCATCATTAAAATAATTGTTAATTGCAGCCTTAATTCCGTTTACACGTCACTGCTTACTTTACGTTACACCTTCACGAAAGTAGAATTCAGGAAACACTCATTTTCTGTCCCCTTTTTGTCTAAATATCATTACATTACTCTTTATTGGCATTAAATCTGATTATTGAGAACGTACACTCAACAATCATAAAAGAGAAAACATCTGCATACATAAAAAGTTATGATTCTTAAAAAATAAAAAGAGTTTTGTTTGTAAAGTTGCAGAAGCTGCATGAAAAATAGGAAATGTTAACTTTAGTTCCAGCGTGGTTGAGTTGTTTTATTGATGCAGTAGCTGTCAGTCTAACACTCGGCGGTGCTGTTGTGTCTCTCAGCTGCTGGAGTGGGGTCCGTTTGACCTGGTGATCGGAGGAAGTCCCTGCAACGACCTGTCCATCGTCAATCCTGCCAGGAAAGGGCTCTATGGTAGGAACCCGCCGCAGGAAGTCACGTCACAGACCTTCATTTATACCACATATTTAATCTTCATTTAAAGGAAGCAGTGTATCCAAGAGTTTGAGCAGTGAATGGATGCGGTGGTTTATCCCTTTTAATGTCATTATTATGAGTTTAGGTGAATACTTTTAGTTGTTAAGATCTGTCTAAAGGCTCTCTCTCTGGTGCTGTCCTACTTCTAAATCACAAAAACATAAACAATGCTTTTATTTTTGGGGCATAAAATGAGATTCATCGACCTGCAGAGCTGAAGATATTGCTGATATTGCATAAAATGGTGAATCTTAAGAGTAATTAATGAATTGTAATTTTATCTGGAGTGACCGCTGGGAGGTTCTCGTGAGGGAGAAGTGATGTTTCTTGGTTTCTTGTTTCTTCTGTTTCTTCTCCAGAAGGCACAGGGAGGCTGTTCTTTGAGTTCTACCGGCTGCTGAGCGAAGCCAAACCCAAAGAAGGAGAGGACCGGCCTTTCTTCTGGATGTTCGAGAACGTGGTCGCCATGGGCGTCAACGACAAGAGGGACATCTCACGCTTCCTGGAGGTGAGTCGCAGCCGCAGGTATCGAAACATGAACCAGAGACGTCCACGAACGAAAAGACAATTATTTCGTTTTATTCATGTGGAGCAGAAGACGTAGTTCAAGACATCGACCATCGTCCCCTCTGATCCACTGGATTTAAAAACTAGAGTGCCTGAGAATAATTTTAACCACCTTATATTCATGATCACCACGAGTTTATGAGTAATCACTGTGTTTTTCTACAGTGTAACCCTGTGATGATCGACGCTATCGAGGTCTCTGCTGCTCACCGTGCCCGATACTTCTGGGGAAACCTGCCGGGAATGAACAGGTACAAAACATCATCATCTCAGAGACACTGTTATATTGTGTTTGAGTTTTATTCAGATATATACAGTATATATATATATATATACAGTATATATATATATATATATATATATATATATATATATATATATATATATATATATAGGATCCCTCCTCTCTGTTTCAGGCCTCTGTGTGCCTCTGGGATGGACAAGCTGGAGCTGCAGGACTGTCTGGATCACGGCAGAGTTGCAAAGGTTTGATATATTTACAGAATACAGAAGAAGTCTTCACAGTTTACACTTTTGGTTGCTCTTGTTTGACTGTGTATTTTGTTGCTTCATAGTTCGGGAAGGTGCGCACCATCACTACCCGTTCCAACTCCATCAAACAAGGGAAGGACCAACACTTCCCCGTGCTGATGAACGGGAAGGAGGACATACTGTGGTGCACTGAGCTGGAGAGGTGAGCAGGAAGCACACACACATCAAGACCCTTCAGAAGATCAAATACACACATTTATATATATATATTATATTTATATATAATATTCAATATGTATTACGATTCGATATTACGTTTTATTGTGATTTTTGTTAACTTTTTTAACACTAGACCATGAAGGGAAAAAGTTGAATCATACACTTCTAGGGACTTTTACTTTGGAAAATCTCTAAATGAATCCAATAAAAATGTTTGATTTCCAGCATGTATGTAGTCAGAGATGTCCTGAAGTCAAATATATCAGTTATTGTCAGGAATTATTGATTACATTTATTATCCAGCAACCCAAAAATCAAAGAATAAAGACATTTCCCTCACAGATTAGTGGTATTTTCTTTTTAATTTATAAAGGACATGTAATGTTTTATACTTCTGGTGAATATAATCCAATCAATCTTATTTCCATATATGTATTTTGTATTTACAGTTCCCTTTGTTAACACCTTATTTTGAAAACCGGACGTAGTCCCACGTGTCTACTTCCTCTAACTTCTCCAAGTCGGTCTCTAGCTCTCCCGTCAGCTCCGTTCTCTTTATCCATCCATGGTCAGCTCCATCGGGGCCGTTTCAATGCATTTAACAGAAATGTCAGTATATGGGTGCTCTACAGTTGTAGCGTCGGCCCATTTGACCACGGAGACGAGAGCGACGGCCGGCTCGACCGCACGTTACCGCGATACGATAACGTTTCCTGTCCGTGACAGAGTTAGCATGCAGCTTTAGCCGTGATGTCTAGCTCTGCTTTTCCTGCAATGTGTGAAACCCAAAGTGTTTCCATCCTTTACTGGATGTGTAGTGTTTACCACTTTGGATTTAACATGTGAGGGTGCAGGTCGTATCCACGACGACCCTCCAACGTTTTATACTTTCTGAGGTTTGTTTTGGTTGATGGATACGGAACGGATAATGTCACGTTACTCAGACTACCACAATAAAAGCGGTAACTTCGTTCTACCTCCACATAGACTCAGATGGAGCAAATATATCGATTCTGGCATTAAAAAATTAATTTCAAAATCGTAAAAAAAAAAACGTGATACATAGGTGAATTACCGCTCCAGCACCATCGTGACACTGATTTTGTATTTCTTACCCTGCAGGATCTTTGGCTTCCCGGTCCACTACACAGACGTGTCCAACATGGGTCGCGGTGCCAGACAGAAGCTCTTGGGCCGGTCCTGGAGCGTCCCCGTCATCAGGCATCTGTTCGCACCGCTGAAGGACTACTTTGCCTGTGAATAGACGCCACACCCATCACCAGCAAACACTTACGATTCCACGCCAGCTTTTCTATCGTGATACTGGCTCCGAGGAGCGTCAGCCGCCGCCCACATTTTGTAAAGAGCTGGAAGTTTTCTTTCCACTCTGGCAGGCAAATAACCAGTTTCACTACAAATCAGTGTAGCTTGGAAATAGTGAACGGATCCTGGTGCTAATGCACTGCAGCCTTAAACACACAGAGATACGCTGTGTTTAATCACTACAACATAGTAGTATCACTGATTACATCATCCATAACAGAGTAGAGAGGGAAGAGATGCTCTGTTTTTTAACACCAGGCCTGTTCAGTGATTCCAACAGGATCTTCTTTCTTTTAAAATGCCCTGAGAAGGTATTGCTTTTAAGTTGACAACACTTAGTAGATGTAGAAAAATAGAGAACAAACATGGCACCAACGGTACAGCTTCGTAAGTGGCTCCGTATCAAAGTTTTTGTTTTGTAGAAGTGTTTTCAGAGGACGCTCATACCTCCTTTTAACTGATGATGATTAAAACGTGACAACAGGCTGTTAATTTAAACAAAAACACTTGAACCAAAGTCATTAGATGGACAGTTTTTTGGGCTCCCTGCTGTTCCACTAGCCTCAGACCTGAATGGGTTTTCTCAGAGAAGAGGTTTGTCTAGAAAAGCTGAAACATGTTACTGCGGTTTTCTGTCCAAATTCGAACAAAATAATATCCACAACAAGATTAACCAGGATTATTAGAATAATTATTTTGTCAACAACAACATATTCCATGAGTCTTAGCCACACAGATGCTGTGAAAGCCTTGTGGGAGCGGTAGTTGTTCAATGCTAATAAATAAAAAAATAGATCAATTTAAAAAATAATAAATTTAAAAAAAAAATTGGTTCCATTGCCCTGTTTTTTTTTTTTTTATTATTCTTTTCCCCGAATTTTTTTTTTATTGAATTAGACACAATACAAATAAACATTAACAAAAAATCACAGCAGTGCATAGTTTCCAGACTGTTTCAAATCATTCAAATTTTCCAAAAACTCCATATAGTATAGGAGTATGCTAACGAAATAATCTTTTATCTTTGTTAAAATGACAAGCTGCTTACATTTTCCCAGATAGTAGAGAAGTAGGTACCTATTTAGATTTAAATATGGAAAGAAAACCTTGGTATCATGTTTGAGTTTTTCAAAAGGCAGGAAAATACATTCAGCAACGGAAGCTAGTGCACCAGGAGCTAACCTGGAGATGAAGCAGGATTTTATTTTTATATTTAGAGGAGTTATTATTCATAGTGTTTTGTTGTAAAAAAAAAAAGAAGAAAAAAACCCACAAAAATTTTACTTTTTTGTCTTTTGCTTTGAGACGAGTTCATACGAGCAATATAGCTTCCTTAAAAAAAAAAAAGAAAACAAACTTTTATAAAAGATTATATTTTGTGTAGATAGTGTGAAACTTTTGAGTTCTAATGTCTCGGCGACATCTCTCCCTGATAGCTACGTACAAATACTTGAAACAAGCCAATGCAAAAACAGAGATATAGAGAACGGGGGGAAACATTCCAGACAGCTAAGAATTAAAAGAGTGATGGCATTTATCCTACTGTAGAAGTTTAGATTTTATCTTTTAAATAAACACTGTTTTAGTTGACTGTAGTGGCCTTGTTAGAAGAAGAGTGTCACTGTGTGTAAATGTGGTTTTAACACTGTTGAACATTTTTTATAAACAACATTTGACAAGAGGACTGCAATGAAAATCATCTCTACGCTACGTTCTGTGTGGTGCACATGCTTTGGTACACAGTACGGATAAATAATTACAGGTAACTGACTGATATGTGCTGCACAGTAGTTACCAGAAAGAGTGTTTTCCTGTGAGACTTCAAACACAAGTTATTGCAATAATTTAGAGTCATAATACTCCCTGTAATTACATGTCAGACTGTATGCTTAAGCTTTAGCATGTTCAGCAGACAGAGGGGTTTACTGTACTGTTTGTATTGGTGCCAATCTCTCTCTTGATGTGACCAAATTCATAAAAACCTTTTGTTTTATTTTGATAACTGGAAGATTTTTAAATGCTGTCGGCTGTCACCAAATCATACTAAACGGGCATTATTACCTCAGACAAAGGGGGCGACTGTACATCACTCCTCCTGTAGGATCTCTGTTCTGTGAATATATACTGTAGCTTTATGCTCCCATATGCCCTGTATATATATATACAGTATATATATAGAGAGAGAGAGAGAGAGAGAGAGAGCTTGTATTTTATCACTGGAACCTTTTTTTTTTTTTACACAATGTTTTGCGTACTGTATCGATAGAGAGGTTTACAAGTGTTTTACTTCTCTTGTTTGACCAAGAACTACATTATTTTTTTAACACAAAATGCCTTTTGTTTTCCTCTTGTGTTTAAATGACCAGTTCGTCTCCTCTACGGTGCTCAAAAGGCCCCTTAAAGTGACACCAGGGGCCTCTTTTAGTCTTAATTTTTCAAAAAAACAAAACGTAATTGTTTACATGCTTCATTAATACTGCTGAGCTTGTTGGATGTTTTGCTTGAAAACAGTACGCAAAAAAAAACCTTTTCTTTTTGCTCTTTTTAGACTTTTTATATTGAGAACACATACAGTATATATTAACAGTATAAAGCGTTCTTTAAATTTATAATGTTATAGCACGACATATTAATCAATAGCTTTTTGATACCTTGTGTTATTTAGATGTAAACCATTTGAGTGTATTTGTAAGCTTGAGTGTGAATGGTATCTGAGAAGTTTCTACTTTTTTTACTCTAATCTTTTAGTGCTTTATCTTTTATCAGAATCCCATTTGAGGATTTTTTTTTTTTATTTTGCTAAAAGCCTTTTTAAGAATCTAAAGTGCAATGGCATCTCAAAAGAACAGATTCTGTGCTATTTTTATACTTTATTTGAATAGTGGAAAAGTGTTGATGTATTTTTTTTATGTTTGTGTACTTTCTATAGCAACCTTTATATAATTTTTACTCAATAAAACGCAGCTCGGCTGCTAAAAAACACTTCCATGTGTCCTGTGTGAAATGTTAATCCATTTGTGTGCGGAGAAAAGACTGTAAAGGTCGATACAGATGCGAGTAAAGATTATTTTCATTATTGGTTCATTTATTTTTTAGTGACTCCATTAATTGTTCGTCGTATAAAATCATAACAAAAATGACAGATTCACCTCGTACCTTTTTCATAAAGTGATGTGCTTGTCTGAGCAACGGTCTAAAATAAAAAAAATATTAAAAAAGATTTGACAATGGTTGGAATTTTACATGATACATAACTTTAATAGTTGTTTTTATTTGTTTATCAGCTAATCAGTTGTTTCAGGAGTAGTTCAATCATGTACTGAACTTGAACCATGAACTGTTTAAACACAGGAACAGGAACAGGTTCCTTCAGAACAGGAAGTAAGTAGGTCGGTTTATCTTAAGTGCAGAATCACAACTGTCGCAGTGCTCTTAACAAATTATTTACAAATTAAAAAAAATAATGAATTAAAAATAAATATAAAAATTAATACAAAAGTTTTTTGTTTTTTAATTTACAGAAATAAGGTAAGAATGTAGTTAAAGAATAAAAAAAACAAAATACCAGATAACCTGTTATACATTCATTTGAGAGTGAACAAAATCTCAATATCTGATTGTCTAATCTGGTTGCCTCTCTGATAGAGTGAATTTAATCCACAAACATGAAGTGTGATATTAAAAAAAGCTCTGCTGTCATAAAGATTGCTTATTTATCTTTGTCTTAATGAGAAAAATTAATATGCAGAGGTCAAAAGTCATGTATGTACCTGTATGTAATAACGCGTTAACGCAAATTCGTTTTATTTTATTAACTCGCTGATTTCCAATAATAAATATATACATACATTTGCATAAAGCTGCATATTTTTCCACTCCCACGTTGATAAGAGTATTAAATACTCATACAATTAATTTGCGATTAATTGTGATTAACTATGGACAATCATGCAATTAATCACGATTAAATATTTTAATCATTTGACAGCCGTAGAATGTATATGATGATTGTAATAAAGTTTAAGTCAATAGCAGAACAAGAACTGAAGAAATAATTGGCAACCTTGAGTAGTTTCAGTAGAATTTATTGCCTAACCAGAATGATAGGAGGCTGTAATTGTGGAACTAGACTGTTAGTTGAATTTAGTTATTATTATTATTATTATTATTATTATTATTATTAAGGAACTAGACTGTTAGTTGAATTTAGTTATTATTATTATTATTATTAGTTATTTTTCTAGTGTTAGAGGGGAGAGAGATTGGAAATTGATCCAGCCTATTTAGTTATTGTTATTTGGCCATGTCAAAGATGGAGCAGTGAGGTAGCCTATTTAAATTATGAAGCAAGATGTTTAAATGGTAAATGGTAAATGGACTTGCGTTTATATAGCGCTTTTCTAGTCTTCCGATGTTTAGTTTGGCTACGGTTGGCGGCGTAAAGCCTCAGATGACAGAATGAAATACAAACCAACTTTACAATAAATTAATTCACCAATTTTCCCCATTAATGAAATATATATATATATATATATATAGCTAGTATTTACATTTCATATATATATATATATATATATATATATATATATATATATATATATATATATATATATACACTATAGCTAGTATTTACATTTCATTCCTTTATTGTTGTTCATTGTGTTGGGTTAAGTTTAGGCCTTGGTGTGGTTTTTTGGTGAATGTTTAATCAAACGCATGGCGCTGGGTGTGTTGGCTAGCTGCTAATGTGCTAACTTAAATAAACGACGGACACGAGGTTAGCTACAGAAGCTAACGTTAGCTACAGAAGCTAACAAGAAAATCTTGCTAACCGTAGCCTACTTAGCTAAAGAATGCTAACACAGAGTTTAAACGTGACATTCACACTGTGCTTGTTCGTAAAGTATACACGTTAGCTGTTATGTGACGTTATTTTCTGATCACTGTCACATTAATGAACGCAGATCAGTAATTTTGTTGTATTTGTGGCTTTTTATTCCGATGTTACATTACATTAAACTGGTTAGCTGTTAGCTGGTTAGCTGTTAGCTGGTTAGCTGGGCCGTTAGCGAGGGGAGCGGGGCTTAGTGGTCTGAGGGGGGCGGGGTTTAGCGGTTGGAGGGGCGGTGAGCCCGGTACCGGTGGTTTAAACACCCACAAAGGGACGAAGCAGGGCGGGTGAGTACACGACGTTTTCTTGGGCGCATTTTATAATATGTTTGCCACAGATTTATCTTAACGTTATAACTCAAAACACCCCGTTGAACTTAACGTAAATCCGCCGCGATCTAACGTAAAGTGACGTTACTGTAATGTTAAGTTAGCTCACTTGTTAGCATTCGGCTAACGGCTTTACTTGTGTCAGTTATTACACGTTAACTAAACTCGTTTACGGCATTACGTCATTTAGCTAAATGGCGGGAATTTTAAATTAGCTAGATAGCTTTTGTCTGCGTTTGATGACGCTTTTAGATGTTTTTTTGTTAACGGTTTTATCGAATAACTATAACTTATAGCCAACTTTTAGTTTATAATATTATGAAAGTAATTTAGTGCAAAGTTGTGTCATATGGCTATTCTACTGTAGCTGTCGGTTAATTGTTTAAATGTGGTATTTTTTGGACCCGACATCGTCCCATTGCCTGTTGGCATGGTTTCCCTAAACGTCCCATCATGGCTTCACTTGTTGTTGTAAACAGCTGATCTGAGCTCAGATATTATGTGTCTCGCGTCACTTTGACGCTTCTATATAACTGATCCCGTGTCAGTTAGTTGCCGTCTTGCGTCTCATCTCTGCTGATTGAATCCATTGATTCTATTGGTCAGAATGCTACTCGCTGCAATCTGATTGGTGATGAGACAGTGAGTTGCGTTCAGGTTCACTCAGTGAGTTACAAATAGCCAGCGCAAAATAAAGTTCATTTATTTAGGTTAAATCGGAGACGCAGTTTGCAGTCGTTCAAATGTTTTATACTTAGTTTCCATTATTAAATACAAATGATAGGTAGTAGTTGCTTTCTTGGTCATTTTTAAAGGCTGTGAGTAACAATAAATTCATTGGCTTATTAATTTCACTTCTAATTATCATTATTAACACAAATATAGTTTGAATTACCCGGATGTTGACTAAAGGGAGTCAAGTAAAGTGGAACACATCATCAAAATCCTTAGTTCCTTAGTAGTAGCTTGCTTTTCATGTATGGAAACTGAGATGAACGGCACTCTGACACGACTTGAATGCAGCATTTTTGCGAGCATGCGCAGTAGGTAGTGAACAACACATTTGATGCAGGTTTTGAAATGTAAGTAGAAGAGTTTGTTGTGGGACAGTGATTCGTGGCTAGTTCTGCTTTCAGTGCTGTTTTTTATTAAGTGTTGCTGAGTCCAGAGGCATTGATGTGACAAAAGCCTTGGAGTCACAACTTTTTTAAATGCACGATGTAAATCCACGTTGTGTTTGTGCAGGTCCATGCCTTTAGGAGATCGAAATGAACGTGGCAACGAATGTGGCTGTGAATAACTGTGAGCGACCGAGCCGCTATGAGCTGCTGGCTTGGCTCAATGAAACTTTACAGACCGGCTTCACTAAGGTGGAGCAGTTATGCACAGGTAGGTCAATGCATGCATGTTTTATAGGGCCCATATTGTAAAAAGTGACTTTTTCATGGCTTTTATATTATAAAGCAGGTTTAAGTTGTGTATAAATAGTGTGAAAGTATGGAAACGCTTAATCCACAGAGAAATACACACAGCCCGTATTCAGAAACTGAGCTTTTGAAACAAGCCGTCAGGATTTTTTGTGATGTCACAAAATCTACAATATTTAGACCATTTCGCAGTTTTAAACGTAAACATTCTAAATGTGTCCCAGTTTATTTCCTGTTGCAGTGTATGTGAATGATATCAGCTGACAGGAAGTAATCATGGACCCAAGCTGTTGCCTAGCAACGCAATTCTGTTGCAATTCCATTGAAATGTACTAAAATGGAGCATTTCAGGCAGAGGGTAAATACAGGTATATTCAGGCAGACAGTATGAGGAAAATAAAGGTTTTTTTTAAACATCAAAGTATGTAAACATGCTCTAGTAGAAACCCAAAATACAAGTATGAACCTGAAAATGTGCATGATATGTCCCCTTTAATGTGTGAATGAAACCTCAACAAACAGTCATGAGTTATGCTGTTATAGACCTGTTCAAACTTGACAACATGAGGGCTTCGTCCGAAATGCTACTGTGCTCTACATACTCAACAGGTGTACTATCTTTCAACATACTTTTGTGAGAATAAGCAGTAGTATGCATCCTTTCAGACGCACTGAGCAGTGATTTACGTCGTCACTTCCTGAGAGCCTCCTTGCTGGTTGGAGACGTGTAACCATGGTAACCCGTCAAACGACGGTTTGTGAGAATCAAAGTCTGAACTAATTTAAAATATATATTATGCCTAGCAAAGTGAAATCTTATATTTACAGTTAAATACGCAAATTGCATACTATTTTCGGTGAAATATTACTGTATGCAACGCTGGACACTACGGTGGCATAAATATCCCACAATGCAATGCAGTAGTAATGACCATGTTCAACTGACGTTGACAGACATCTCTGTAACATCAATAACACTTCGATTTAGATTACACTTTGCTAGGCGTAATATATATTTTAAATTAATCAGACTTTGATTCTCAAAAACCGTCGTTTTGGTCACATGAGGTTGGCACGGGTTACCAAGGTTACACGTCTATAACCAGCAAAGAGGCTCTGAAGAAGTGAGGTATATTACAGTTTAGTGCGTCCGAAAAGATACACACTACTGATTATACACACAAAAGTATGTTGAACGATAGTACACATATTGGGTATACATGAATACAAAGTAATGAAACCGACGCCTTCGCTATTTACTGACTTCGCCGTAAATTCTTCTGCCTTTTCCCTCACTGAGGGTGAGGCGTTGCCGTATTTGGCCGGCTCTGCAGCGCGAGCATGCATGCAGAACGGCGCCCCTTTTTCCGGGGCTCCTCGTTCCTTCTCCTCGTGAGCGCTTTCCACTGTGTTGCAGCTAAAAAGTAAAAAAAATGACATTAAATGAGAGTGTTGGTGGATGATATACAATAGTATGCGATTTCGGAAGAAGCCCATATTTTGTGTATACTTTGGGTCTGTGGAGGATGGGCTGAGCTCACCTGGCTGCATATTATTGATTATGTTTGTGTGAATATCCAGGTGCAGCCTACTGCCAGCTGATGGACTGGTTGTTTCCTAACTCCCTGGAACTCTCCAGGGTCCGCTTCCAAAGCAGCAACCTGGTTGATCTTATCCACAACTACAGTTTACTGCAAGCTGCATTCAGAAAAGTTGGAGTGCTACGAGTGAGTATTGTAACAAACGTGGTGAAATCTGTACAGTACAGTTAAGAGCCGGGCTAATAAATCAGACAGATATTAGCTCATCGCAGATATAGTGGAATCAGTGTTTATGTTGACCGATAAGTAACAAAGAAATCACAGTCTAGAAATTTAGATACCTCAAGATATTTTTGTGGTAGTTTAGAAAGTGTTACACTAAGCACATATGTTGAATGTCACATTTTAAAGTTTATTTTGAAAAAGGATTATTGCTTATATATTTTTATCAGATAATTTAAACTCTCACAATATTGATTTTAGTATCAGCCTCTAAAATCCATTATTGTTTGGGCTATAAATCTGATTACTTTTGCCTAATTTTTCTTTTTCAAACCAGCCGATAGAAACACACCTTAAACATATTTTGACTGACTGATGGATATTAACTAGGGCTGTCAATCAATAAAAATATTTAATCGCATGATTGTCCATAGTTAATTGCATTTAATCATAAATTAATCACACATTTTTTATCTGTTCAAAATGTACCTTAAAGGGAGATTTGTCAAGTATTTAATACTCTTATCAACATAGGAGTGGACAAATATGCTGCTTTATGTAAATGTATGTAGATATTTATTAAAGGAAATCAATTAACAACACACGTTATTGAACCTCCTTCGCTATAAGCTAGTATGACATGGTTGGTACCAATGGATTCTTTAGGTTTTCTAGTTTCATATGATACCAGTATCTTCACTCTAACTTTAAAACTGAGCCCACTACAACCTAAAAATCACAAGTTGCGTTTCTCTCTCCAGCACATCCCCACAGAGGGGCTGATGAAGAGGAACCAGATCGTGGCTATAACCTTCCTGCAGTGGTTTAAGGCGTTCTTCGACAAGAACGTGAAGGAGGACAGGGAGTACCACGCCTTGGAGGCAAGAGGTGGACAGAGTATGGTTCCTGCTGACTCAGGTGGGAGCACACAGTTGTTAGATATCGTACATAGCACAGAGTGTGATTCTTAAGTTTCTTACTTACAGGTGTAGATCAGTGTGAGCCACGTGGGTCTGATGCACGTTCATTATGGCGAGGAAAATAACTCTGGAGACAGCTATTAGTTAATTTTACTACTTTTAGGACATAATGATTTAAATGAGGGCTGTTTAAGTGTTTGTACTGCGAAGTTGATTTACCTCAAAAAAATGATCCTCTGATTTACAGACGTCTCTTTATACATCCATGTCCACAGGCTCAGTCCAAAATGGTGAAAGCGCTTTAAAAAAAGCACCGGCGTTTCGTCTCTTTGCTCCTCCACTCTTTGCCAGCACTATTACATGTTCCTTGTGTGAAAAGCACTTATAGTGTCTTTCTCCTCCCATTACAGATGGTCATTCCTCCCAGACCCATCCGCACAAAGTGGAGATTATTGTGAAGATGGGAGGCAAAACACAAAAGAAAGAAAAACCCACGGAGAGTTTGAACAAGAATGCAGACGTGATAGTGGTGATATCTGATGACGACGATGTGGTGGATGTGACGGATATGACGGCGGAGCAGAAAACAGAGGAAATGGAGACGACAGTGAGAGAAGAGTCCCGGGAGGAAAAGGCGGAAGCAGCAGTGGACAAAGGAAACGAAGGGAGCTGTGACACTCTGTCGCGCTTCATCAGAAAATACTGCAGTGACGATGTAGACACAAAGTTAAATAGAAGTACAGACACTCAGGTTCCTGGCCCCTCAGATTCTGCCATCTTGAGTCCAACCCAACGCAACGACATCATTAAGGTCTGCTCACGCTCGCCGTACTGCCTCTACCTGTATGTGGGCGTGGAGCTGGGTGGAGGACAGGACACGAGTGTCGTCCTGGTTGGCTACCATGACCTGACCTCGGGGGTCAGCGTGGTGAAGCCGGTGCTCACGTTGCAGTTGAGTGTCAACGCTACCACAGACACACACAATGCAGATACTGATGCACGCCTTCTGATGGAGACGCTGAAGAGAGGCGGCCTTACTCTGTGCAACGTAGTTGCGTTTTACTGTAACGCTCCACACCCAGAGGCGAGCCGGGTGTTTGTGTCCCAGCTCCAGGCTTTCAACCCCAAGTTAGTGTCGCTCTGCGGCCTCCCTGGGATGGCAGGAAGAGCCTGCCAGGCCGGACTCTTGGCTTCCTTTAGTTGCGTGGTTGACCTGGTTAGAGACATCCACTATCACTACTACACCTGCCAAACCGCCAGTGACAGTCTGACTAAGCTGTTTGCTGATGCAGAGTCTTATAACCCGTCCCATCCTATCTCTTCACAGTGTTTGTTTATCATCCACACTGTGGAGAGGATGGTCAGCAGCTGGAGGCAGTTAGTGGACTATTTTAAGTCAGTGGGGAAAGCAGAGGATGCTGACCGGATCAGAACCCGGCTGATGGATCATAAAGTCAAACTGCGCTTCGTTTTCCTCTCCCACATTTTGGAGCCCCTCCGAGCTCTCCAAGAACTGCAGCAGAGCGACACAGCGGCCGTGGCGATGGAGCTCCAGCTGACCGCCATGCTGGTTCACTCCTACGCAGCCAGTGTCCTCCGGCCCTCCGTCGCCGAGCGCTTTCTCAGGAAGCGAGACCCGCGTCTCCTCCAAAATCGGGAGGAGCTGCGCCCCGTAACGGAGGTGCTCGTGGGTTCTCGTGCCAGAGAGTTCCTGTGGGCCACCGCTGTCGTGGATCTGGGGGAACAGGAGAGGAGGGACTTCCTGAAGGATGCAGCGACCTTCTATAAAGCAGTACTCCAGATTTTAGTGGAGAGCCTTCCTGAGCCTCTTGGAGAAGTGGCACTGAAGAACATCAGCACAGTGCTGAAACATCCAGGAAAAATCAGTGTAAGAACATTTATTTCTGTTATATTAACGAAGGCTTAGTGTAAATATTGAACCTGCATTAGGCAGATTTTAATGTGATGTTTTAATGCTTTGTTTCTGGAGTTAAAGATGTAAACCTCTGTGTCTCTATGCTTGACTTTATGTGTTTATTGCTTCTTTGTGTTGTGTTTTCCCTTCAGAGTAATATGCTGCCCAGGAATGTGCTGTCAGAGTTGGGGGTTCAGCTGGGTCTGTTTAACGCCGGGAATCCAGAAAGATACCAGCTGGCATATGACTACTCCGCTTTGGTTAAGACATTAAACGGACATCATAGCTGGGGAAAGGTAAACCGACAACACAACGGTTATTGAATGTAGTTTGTAACTGTCTGGTTACTGGAATCAATACCTGTGTTGACTGAATGAGGAACAGACTCCATACAGTAGTTTTTTTTCTCTGCGTGGTTACAGTATTAGAAAGGTTCCTACCTAATCTCTGACCTTGAGTGATAGCACATTTCCTTCAATGCAAAGTTTTCATTTGTTCTCTGTTTTACTGCCGTTAACATTTAATAGTGTACTAGTTCAGTAGCTATTAGATGTCATTACAAGAGATTCCTGTGGTGTCCGTACAGATGTTGCAGTCCACCAGACCGTACTCTGCTCTGCGTAGACTCCTCCTGACCCTGCTGGCTCTGCCGAGCTCTCTCCACAGGACGCAGGTGTTTGCTCAGGTGAGTGTTCAGTGTTGGAAAGTAACTTTTTTGCTACTCTGGCTGGTAGATTACAAAATCTAGCTGGTGCTAATTTCCAACCCTTTGAGTGTTAAAAACTAAAACTGACTGGTTGGTTTAAGAGTTTCCTCTTAAAGGGCTAGTGTGTAGGATTTAGGAGGAACTATTGGAAGAAATGTAATATCATATTAATAAGTATTTTTATAGGACATGTTGCGTTGTGTTAAATTTAACAGGTTTGTTCCTATAGTGCGAGGAGAGCAACGATGTAGCCAAAACAGCAACACCACACACTAACAGATTCATTCATCAACAACAAGAGTCCAGACTAAAATCATGATAATCTCACAAAATCTCTGGCGATCAAACGTGACTTTAGTGTAAACAAACATGGCCGACGACGGGCAGCAAGAATTAGTGATGTTAGTTTTTACTTTGTACTGAACTTTGAGGAAGGATGGATGGATGAAGTCATGGAGACACTCATTCTCGTGTAGTGTGGACCCGACATTAGTTAACTTTAGGGAAAAAGAATGTGTTTTGGTTTAAAATAACTATGTTTTGAATGTGAAACTTAACGCTTGTGAACACAAAAACATATTCTGTTCTTTCATTTCCTAGTTATGTATTTTTGTGAAGATAAAGAGATTTGTGTGTTTGCTCCTGTCTCAAGGTGTTCAACAAGGCTCTTCCTCCAAGTAAGGAAATCCCCAAAGCCTCGCCTCGACCATGCAACTGGAGTGGAACACACCGCATCAAGATAGTAAGGGAATCTGTCCAGCCAGGTCATGTTGAGAAAAAGAAAGAATTAGAAAGGAAAGTTCGAGAGATGAAAGAAGAGTCTTCATCAGAGGATGGTGATGGTGATGGTGCCGAGGCCAAACCGAGTCTACGTCTTCCTTTCAAACGCAGCAGCAGTATGGAGGACTCGGACTGCACAGACAACTCCTCCGGTAAGACAGTCAGCGAGGTGTACACTGAATTCAACATGAACATTTCACTAATGAAGTAAATCAGCAATTCCAAATGTTGTGGATAATAATAATAATAATAACCAACGTGACTGTGTTTTATATCTTCATCAGATGTGCTTGATGTCACCGAAGAGTCCAGAATAAGTCGGAAGAGCAGGCAAATAAAAGTAGAAAGTAAGAAATGTGGTTAATAATCTAGCTGCCTTCTTCAGCTGCATTATAGAGTGATAGTTCAGATGTTTCTCAGTGTGGTTGTATGAGGTACTGCTCCATAGTCATTGTCACCGTTTTGCAGGTGAACGAACTCCACGGACGCCGTCTCCATACATTGAGATCTGTGATGATGATGATGATGATGATGATAACGCCCGCAAGATTTCAACAAGCACACCACCCAACTCGGCAGAATTGCTGGTAAAATCAGATTATTCAGATTTGCATAGTTATAACCAGTAATTTTGTAGTACTAATAACTTACTATATACATACAGTATATGTATTATATTTTAAACATAATGTTTTATTCTCAGTTTAGCCAGCTAGCTCATGTTTACATCTGCTAAAAATGTTTAAAAATGCATGAA
Organism: Sebastolobus alascanus; assembly: GCA_916701645.2. NCBI lineage: Eukaryota > Metazoa > Chordata > Actinopteri > Perciformes > Sebastidae > Sebastolobus > Sebastolobus alascanus. The sequence continues at coordinate 56,169 of CAKAOJ020000561.1, forward strand.
TTTCTGGGGGTTTTTTTTAGGACTGTCAATCGATCGCAAATTAATCGCACATTTTTATCTGTTCCAAATGTACCTTAAAGTGAGATTTGTCAAGTATTTAATACTCTTATCAACATGGGAGTGGACAAATATGCTGCTTTATGCAAATGTATGTATATATTTATTATTGTAAATCAATTAACAACACAAAACAATGACAGATATTGTCCAGAAGAATGTATATGTAATATTAGAAACTGTCAGTATTTATGCTTCAACATCTCGTGTGTGTGTTGTACAGGATGAGATGGGGGAGCTGGTCTGGGGTCAGACGGAGGGCTTCTCTCCCTGGCCAGCCATCATCGTACCCTGCAGAGGAGAGAATCAGCTTCCAGAGAGCAGGATGGTCGACTGGTACGGACAAAACATGTCCTCTCAGGTGAGTCAGATCAGGGGGAAATAATGGACATAAATACTTCATATTCACAGTGACAGTACAGTCATTTTGCCATTCATTAAATCATTTGTGGAAATTTTTGTTGCTTATTGAGTTTGGGATTGAAACGCGTATCTATTTCCATTCTCGGCTCTGATTCCAGGTCAGATTGCAGGCTCTGAAACCATTCGCTGCCTTCGCTCAGCACTTCTGCTCCAACTCCTTCGCCATCCTCGTCACCTACCGAGAAGCTCTCTTCTTGTCCCTGCAGGTCTGAGAGTGTTTCTTGTAAACATAAACAGGACTTTGTAGGAACAGTGTGTGTTGTGTTAACTGCCCAGACAACAGAAACTGTCTGTGGGATTCAAACGTACAACAAATGAAAACCTGAACTTAGAAAGCCACCAGACTCCATTGACAAAAACAGTGATTTTACCTCTCAGAACATGGCGGCTGCTGGTCTACCGCTGACTCATCGGTTAGTTAGTTTGTGTTATTGTGTGACTTTGGTGTTTTAAAGGGTTAGTTCTGATTCACCAAAGTCACACAATAACACAAACTAACTAACCGATCGAGGCAGCGGTAGACCAGCAACTCCTGTGTTCTGAGAGGTAAAATCACTGTTTTTGTCAAAGGAGTCTGGTGGCTTTGAAGAGAGCGTAGATAATAAAAATGCTCATATTGTGATGCGTGTTTGTGCTCCTGCTTACATGTTTGTATCCGTGTCTTATCAGGAGGCAGCTCTGCGTTGTAAGAAGCAGTTTTCTGCCTGCGTTGGGCCCCGAGATGAGCTGCTGAAACAGATGTTAGACTGGGCCTTTGGAGGCTTTCAGCCCACAGGGCCAGACGATCTCAGACCAACGGCTGCCACAACAAATGGTATGAACATCTGATTTATGAAGAGCCTGAATAGATTAACTGCGGTGGGTAAAATGAGTCTCAGAGACAAACTCAGAGGCACTTTAAGGCTTCATATGTCTCTATTTCCGTGCTTTTGTTGTACATAAAATACACATTTCTCAGTTGCATTATAGTGACACACACATTGTACATATCAGATGTAAAATATCTGATGGTCACATGCAGGATTGTCTTCTGTCCAGGTGCTCCTCAAACACACAACGGACCACAGGTGAAGCAGAAACTCTTCCTGAAGGCCAACTCCTCTCATCCGTCCTTCAGCTGCTCCCCCCCGATGAGCAGCAACAACATCAGCGCTGAGCTGACAGAGGTGTCGACCTCCATCGACAAACTGTCGTTCAACTCCGCGGAGCAGTCGTCCCCCAGAGGTGGTGGTGGAAAAAGAGCATGGGAGGAAGGATTCGTGAAGGAGACGGGATCCAGAGGAGGATGGGAGGGAGAGAGAGAGGACTCGGGAGGAAGATGGGAGAAGGGGAGAGGGAAGGGTAAGGGAGGGTGGAAAGGAGGGAAGGTTCAGAAGAAGAAAAGCGGTCTGTTCGATGGATTTAACGACAACACGTCGCCAGACGTTGTGCCGTACAAGAAGAGGAGCTACACCAAAACCTACAATAAGGTCAACAACTCTTACCAGCAGCCGGACCAAAAACTCAGAGGTACCAAACTCAGTTTAATCTATTATTGAAACAGAGTTTAATTCCAATCTATAGACTGTTGCAGGGATGATGTATTTTTGTAGGCCGACCAGGAAGTTAGCATCTCCCTGGTTCCCTCCACTAACAGCCAATGAGATCGTTCCATTGGGTTTTGGATAATTGCAGAAAATAAACTCTGTGGCAAACAAGCGTTTATGATACTGACTAGTTTTAGATTTTTAGATAAGATAATCTCCACTAATGAACACCACTTTATGATTTTTGAAATGTGAATGCAATCTCCAGAAGTAAAAAGCAAAGGTCAAAGGGATAGTTTGGATGTTTTCAAGTGGTGTTGGCTTATTATCAGTCAGTTATTGTTTTCTTTTTGTGCAGAGGAGACCATCCGTAGGATCATGGACATGAAGCTGGACATTGACGGTGAGTGTTTAGGAGTGTTGTGTGCCCTTTTATGCATGAATATTTGATTTTGTAGTGAGAAATTGTCAGTTGATTAGTGGCTGTGTTTACATGTTCACAGTGTTCCTCCAGTGAATCTCTTATTTAGCTTTTACATGATAATGATGGTAAAACATAACAAGCATACTGTTTGATGTAACTATAGTCTGTATAGAATATAGATGTATAGACTCATCTGTGTCTGTGTTTTGTGTTTTGTGTGCAGGCTTCTGTTTGTGTTGTGGAACTGAAAGCGTTGAGATCTTCCACCCTCTGTTTAAAGGCAGCCTCTGCTCCGAGTGTAAAGTGAGGAATCATCAGCTTCTCTTTATGTTACAGCACTAAGGGCTCCTCAGTCCCTGTTAAACTGTCCCTAACCCCCGTCTGTGATGCTGTCTGTGTCCCTGCAGGATAACTTGAGAGAGACTCTGTATCGTTATGATGAAGATGGATATCAGTCGTACTGCACCATCTGCTGCTACGGACTGGAGGTCATTCTCTGTGGCAACGACAGCTGCTGCAGGTCGGCCTTCTTCATCTCTTTCAGTCCAGCTTTAAACCCCCCCCTCCCTACAGCCAGTGTTACTTCCTGTTTTTTGGTTCTTTCTCAAACAGAGAACGGGGGTGTGGTTAATGGTCAGACGTAATTTATTACCATGGCAACCCAGTTTAGATGAAACCAGCAACAGTAGCTTGGAAACCAGTTACCTATATGGCACTGAATCTGATGACTTTACTGTTTATGAGCACAAATGAGAGCAGAATTATCTCAACACACCGACTCTCTCTCTCTCTCTCTCTCTCTCTCTCTCTCTCTCTCTCTCTCTCGCTCTCTTCTTCACCGTCTCCTCCTGGCGAGGCGGGCGTCTCGTGGCTGCTACACCGCAGGACGGATAGACATGTTGCCGACACCGCACCGGGCTGCGCTGTGATTTGTTTATTTCTCTAATGCCTAGATCAAACTACCTTTAGCCCTGATTTTCCGCTCCCAGACAGAAGCCCCAGATCAGAGGCAAATCAGCGTTGGCTCGCCACTCTCACATCGGTGCTCCAGTGTCATGTGTGAACTGCTCAAATACGCGACCCGAGAGGCTCGCCGATGCCTCGCAGACACATCCCAGATATCTAGCATGCTAAACATGTGGACCTGTTAGGGACTCGGGCCACGAGCTACAGCCAATGAGAGCGCTAGACACGGGTTGAGGGTAAACCTGGGGGAGGAGGGGTCGCCTGTAACAACAGGAACTTACTGTATGTGCTGCATTAGCAACACAGAGCAAAGTTATTGTTTCACCTAGAGGAATAAATAGTAAAAAAGACATGTGGAAAAAGGCTGTTTTGTGAACAAATGTGCCAACAACAGCATCAGCAATGTGTCTCATATGGTATCACGTCATTTAACGTGGATTTCTCGCGTGTGTTTTTGTGACTAAACGTAGTTTGTGGCTTGGAAATGATTCAAATAAATATGAAATATCATAGAAATGCCAAAATACCCTTATATTATATAATAGCACTTTAAAGCCCTTTTTTTCTATAACTGTTTTTCTACCTCCGTCCTCTTCCTCTCTTCCTCTCTTCTTCTACATTTGCAGATCTTACTGCACAGACTGTCTGAGCATCCTCGTCGGTCCGGGTACGTTTGATTCGTTGAAGCCGCTGGACCCGTGGATCTGCTACATGTGTCAGCCTCATCAACCGCACGGCGCTCTGATTCCCAGAGAGGACTGGAGCGCTCGTGTTGAGGAGTTATTCGCCAACAACAGCGCCATGGAGTTTGTAAGTGATCAACATTTACGAACATTTATTCATAACTGTGCAAACTAGTGCTGCACGATATATCGTTTCAGCATCAACGTTGCGATGTGCAGGATGTGCGATGTCTGCAAAATAACTCAAACACGTCATGCAACAACTTTTTCGCTGCTTGATACAAAAGGAAAACTCACATGGTTCTCATTTGACTAATCCAGTGTTTCCCATTAATGACCTACAGTCTAGGTAGACATTTTTAAAACATTTCTACACTTCTTAACGGGTGGCGTCCGCGCAGTCTGCACGGGAGAACTCGTGGGACCTCTCCCCGGCGCTGGCTGGCCCCCACCTGCCGCATTTCCTCCGTGGAGGTGCGCCGCGACCAGCTGTCATCCGGGGCAGACTGTCCTCAGTGTGTTAAGTCACATGGAATATTATTTCCTTCTAATACACAGGTTTCCAGCTCTAAAGGAGTCGTGAAGGAGACGGGATCCAGAGGAGGATGGGCAGCAGAGAAGAGAGGATGGGAGGGAGAGAGAGAGGACTCGGGAGGAAGATGGGAGAAGGGGAGAGGGAAGGGTAAGGGAGGGTGGAAAGGAGGGAAAGTTCAGAAGAAGAAAATCCGTCTGTTCGATGGATTTGATGACGACATGTCGCCAGACTTTGTGCTGTACAAGAAGAGGAGCTACACCAAAACCTACAACAAGGTCAACCAGGCGAACAACTCTTACAAGCAGCCGGACCAAAAACTCAGAGGTACCAAACTCAGTTTAATTCTATTATTAAAACAGAGTTTAATTCCAATATATTGTTAACAAGGTGTGAAACTGTATCTAGATTGTCATTTCTTAAAGGGATAGTCGGATGTTTCTCAGTGTGGTTGTATGAGGTACTTCTTCATAGTCAGTGTATTACCTACACTAGATGGAGTACCAGCACGGAGGCAAAGCAATGTACTGCTGTACATTCAGAGAATTTAACCACAGCAGCAAAACGTATTTTAGACACCTAAAAACATCAATATCAGTTTAAGTGTACGTTATATTTAGTATATTTTCACTGCATCACCTCGGCGTCAGACAGCTCTTTCTGACGGGGAACTGAAGCCGTTATCTTTGCTCTCTTCAAAACCACCAGACTCCATTCAGAAAAACATTAATTTTACCTCTCAGAACACAGGAGTTTCTGGTCTACCGCCGCCTCGATCAGTTAGTTTGTTTGTGTTATTGTGTGACTTTGGTGAATCTGAACTAAAACTTTAAAACACCGATCGATCGAATGGATCAAACGTTAGTTTTCTCAGTTTGTTACCGGGTGCAAATACTTAAATAATAATAAGTAAGAACTAGTCTGTGTTGTGCAACATGTTTTAATTTAGTAACGCGTAAATATTCACTTTGCAAACATGTCGAGTTATAAATAGGCTAAATTTGAACTCAACAGCTGGTGAAACTGGCTGGATTTTATTTCTAACTTGGATTAAATTGCCCCCCCCCTGCATTAAATGCAATAAAAGCTCAAAGTGCTTCACATAAAATGGCAAAGAAAATCAGAGAGTTTGACTTATTAATCGTCAGTTATTGTTTTCTTTTTGTGCAGAGGAGACCATCCGTAGGATCATGGACATGAAGCTGGACATTGACGGTGAGTGTTTAGGAGTGTTGTGTGCCCTTTTATGCATGAATATTTGATTTTGTAGTGAGAAATGGTCAGTTGATTAGTGGATGTGTTTACATGTTCACAGTGTTCCTCCAGTGAATCTCTTATTTAGCTTTTACATGATAATGATGGTAAAACATAACAAGCATAGTGTTTGATGTAACTATAGTCTGTATAGATTATAGATGTATAGACTCATCTGTGTCTGTGTTTTGTGTTTTGTGTGCAGGCTTCTGTTTGTGTTGTGGAACTGAAAGCGTTGAGATCTTCCACCCTCTGTTTAAAGGCAGCCTCTGCTCCGAGTGTAAAGTGAGGAATCATCAGCTTCTCTTTATGTTACAGCACTAAGGGCTCCTCAGTCCCTGTTAAACTGTCCCTAACCCCCGTCTGTGATGCTGTCTGTGTCCCTGCAGGATAACTTGAGAGAGACTCTGTATCGTTATGATGAAGATGGATATCAGTCGTACTGCACCATCTGCTGCTACGGACTGGAGGTCATTCTCTGTGGCAACGACAGCTGCTGCAGGTCGGCCTTCTTCATCTCTTTCAGTCCAGCTTTAAAGCCCTTTTTTTCTTTGTTTTCTAACTCCGTCCTCTTCCTCTCTTCTTCTACCTTTGCAGATCTTACTGCGCAGACTGTCTGAGCATCCTCGTCGGTCCGGGTACGTTTGATTCGTTGAAGCTGTTGGACCCGTGGATCTGCTACATGTGTCAGCCTCATCAACCGCACGGCGCTCTGATTCCCAGAGAGGACTGGAGCGTTCGTGTTCAGGAGTTATTCGCCAACAACAGCGCCATGGAGTTTGTGAGTGATCAACATTTATTTATTCATAACTGTGCTGCACGATATATCGTTTCAACATAAGTATTATTGAATTTTCTTCTAAAACACAGGTTTCCATTAATGAGGAATCACACTGACTCCACATTGTTGTTGTTGTATTACTTTGTAGGAGCCTCACCGTGTTTACCCATCCATCCCTGCAAACCTGCGCAGACCAGTCCGAGTTCTCGCACTGTTTGATGGCATAGCAACAGGTGAGTACACACACCTGTACGGAGCGTTTTATAAGAACGCTGTTACATTTCCTGCGTTTTCTTTTCTTAAAGGGATAATTCAGGTGGCGGTATGAGCTTCTTCTCCATAGTCAGTGTATTACCTACAGTAGATGGAGTTTAGAGAAACAGAGCAACGTACTGCTGTGGACGGAGGCAGCAGCTAAACGTTATGGCGATCAGCGCCTTTAAGGTCGACCCCCCTGCGTCTCAAAAAAAAAAAAAAAATTAAATAAAACATGGTTTTTGGTTCCACATGCAGGTTCTTAATCGTTAATCTACGATTATCTAAGAATGTTTTCAGTTAGGATGATTTTAGGAAACACCTTGTATACTTAGCAAAGTCCGTAAGATGGATTTTAACGTCATCTTTGACAAATGTGGTCCCTTTTGAAATCAAATAAATCAATCAGAGATTGATGATGCGATCTAATCAGGTCTGATTCCAATTATGACTATACTGTTTTCCTCTTGATTCGTTCCCGTTGTCTGTTAGAGGCTTACAGCATGTATACATATGTTTGTGTGTATTTTTTCAGGCTACCTGGTGCTGAAGGATCTCGGCTTCAAGGTAGAGAAATATGTCGCCTCGGAGGTTTGCGAGGATTCGCTCGCTGTGGCGGCCGTCAACCACGACGGGAAGATCATCCATGTTGGTGACGCCCGGCTCATCACCCAGCAACACGTATGTTCTTTTTCCACATATTCAAATCCTATATACACACAGCTGATAACGTTTGTCTTCTTTCTTGCCGTATTTGTCTCATCTTTTGTTGCTTTGAGTCATTTATAGCTCGACTGATGGAAGTGAAATGACCGTTGTCTCAGTACTGAACTAAACCAGAACCTTGTTCCTCTTTGACCGTCCAGATCGAGCAGTGGGGTCCGTTTGATCTGCTGATCGGCGGCTCCCCCTGTAACGACCTCTCCATCGTCAACCCATTCAGAAAAGGCATCTATGGTGCGTAATTGTGTTGCATGCATGTCAGCTTTAAATACATCGATTGTCAACAGTTAAGAATCGATTTATTGTTAAAATGATAAGCAGTCGGTGCTACTTCCACATAGTTTTAGGACTGTAGTTCAGACAAAGTGAGCAGTTTGGGCTCTTGGAATCTGGTGCATTTGTCATTATTGTTTTACATGTTTGTAGACAATTACTCAGTTGATCATATAAAATAACCAAAAGGAAATAATTATTAGTTGTAGACCTGATTAAGTATAAATAGGTTAAATCACGGTGAAGAATATTTCCGGCCTCAACTGGCCTCTTCACGACGGCTATTGTTAATAATCCGAGAAAAAACTCTGCCATGCTCACTTTTGCCTTGTTGTTACAGTTTATTCATTCAACCTTTATTTACACTGGAAAGATCATTGAGGGGCGGCACTCATTTACAATGACATCGATTAAAGGAAATACAAAGAGATGTACTAACAGAGAAGAGGCAATACCATTATAAAATAATAATTAGGGAATAACTTGATAGATAAATTAGGATACAGTTATGTAAATCAATTACAAGTAGAGGTTGGGAGGTTTAAGATCAAATTCCTAAAACGTCCAAAAGCTAAAACTGAATTGATTTTAAGGAGTGAAGCAGCAGTTCTGAAAGGTAATGTGTTTATTTTCCAGTGAGGGCTTTATAGATTAAAAAGATGCAGCAGAATACCAAGGCACATTCCTGCAGATGCTGTGTGTTAGTGTTAGAAACTATCTGTAATTCCCTCCTCTCTCCACCAGAGGGTACCGGCAGGCTGTTCTTCGATTACTACCGCATCCTCCAGCTGCTGAAGCCCAAAGAGGGAGACCCCAGGCCGTTCTTCTGGCTCTTTGAGAACGTCGTCTTCATGAACACGCATGACAAAGTCAACATCTGCCGCTTTCTCGAGGTTCGCCCCGCCCACTTCATCTTGAGTCTTCTTCTCCTCCTCTGCTTCCCTGTTTTCTTCCCATCCCTTCCTTCCTTCCTTCCCTGTTGCACTGCTGCTTTTCCTCTCACTAGCATGTTGTAAACTCAGAGAGAATAACTGTTGCTGCTCTCTGATTCTTGGACAGTGCAACCCGGTGCTGGTGGATGCAGTCAAAGTCAGCCCTGCCCACAGAGCGCGCTACTTCTGGGGAAACATCCCGGGGATGAGCAGGTGAGATGTTCAGTTAAACATGAATTATAAAGGCTAAATGACTCTAATGGTTTTGACTGGAGTAATATGTTAGTGTTGTCAAGTGTTATTGTTGTTAAAAGGCGGGTCCATTTTTTTTTTTTTTTAAATGGAAACGTCCACTCAGGCGTTAGCAGAAAGCAGTGACGTAGGTTAGCACAGTAAGCTAATCAATAAGGTAATTATAATAATAATGATGTGAACGCTAGCACTAGCTGAGTCAACGTTAGCTGTGTTAAGTTTTGGAGATAACTGAAAGGGTTAGTTCAGATATTTTGAAGTGGGGTTGTATGTATACTCCCGTGTACTGAGAGGTAAAATTACTGTTTTTGTGAATGGAGTCTGGTGGCTTTGAAGAGAGTGATATAACGGCTTCAGTTCCCCGTGAGAAAGAGCTGTCTGACGGCGAGGTCAAGCGGCTGTGGACGGGAGCAGCAGGAATATGTATTTTAGTCACCTAAAAAAAACACGATATTCGTGTAAGTGTACGTTATGTTTTGAATATTTCCACGGCTTTACCTCCCCATCAGACAGCCCTTCTGCAGGGCTCGAGCTTAAGGACGTTGCGTCGTCCTGGGGGCCGAACAAATTTGATCGGGGAAGATGAATATTAATTTTAGGACAAATTCGGGACGAGAGTTGAGAGAAAAATACCCGTTACGTTAGAATGAACGGCGATGACAATGACTGCACGTCTTGTGTGTGTGATTGAATACATCAGGAACACCACTGGGAAGATACAGGATGATATAAAAACATAAAAAAGGGCTCATTATCTTTGTCTTTTTTCCCTCTAAACTGCTTTAACGGTATGATTTCCCACTGGGATTAATAAAGTAAGTGTCTGTCTTCATGTCTGTCTTCATGTCTGTGTCCTGTATCACCAGTAGTAGTGGTTTCAGTAGATTTTATGGTTTGCACACTGTCTTCCTGCTTTTATATATTGTCTTCTTTGTTGCTTTTATTTCCCTCTTTTCTTGTTTCTTCATCTTGTAAAGTATTTTGTAACTTCTGTTTTTTTTAATAGAAGTAGGAAGTAAAGTTTGCTTGTTTGCTGCTTGTCTCCTATCAGGCCGATCACAGCGTCCCAGAAGGACAAGCTGAACCTCCAGGACTGCTTAGAGATCGGTAGAGAAGCCAGGGTCAGTGACTGGACCTGCTGCTTCCGTTTTATTCACTTATCTACTGTCCAAAACCATTATGATGTTCATTAATGTACAGACAATCACTCACTTGATGTTGTTTTTATTCCAGGTCACTAAGGTGAGGACGATCACCACTAATCCAAACTCTCTGAAGCAGGGCAAATGTGGCTCTTCTCGGCTGCCGGTCCTCGAGAACGGCAAAGAGGACATCCTCTGGATCACTGAACTCGAAAAGTAGGCTTCATAATCCACTATCCTGCTGATCTGTTTGCTCTTTAAACTATTGCTGTTTTTACTTTTTGATTCAAAGACAGTTTTCTGTGTTGCCCTGAACGTAGGCAGAGAAGAGATAGCTAACGTAAAAACAGACTCTCATACCTGCAATGGACAGCTGATAACCAGATCCCAGCAGTCATTTTCCTACAGAGAGACGGAGCTATCACCAACACTGGTTATTGCTACTGAACGCCTGGTTATTACTTTTACTACTATTATTAATCGCACATTTTGTATCTGTTCAAAATGTACCTTAAAGGGAGATTTGTCAAGTATTTAATACTCTTATCAACATGGGAGTGGACAAATATGCTGCTTTATTATGCTATTTATAATTGGAAATCAACTAACAACACAAAACAATGACAGATATTGTCCAGAAACCCTTTTACTGGCGTCCGGTAGTCGCTTTCAGTCCAAAATGGCGGAGGCGTAGCTCTGCTGCTGGACGCTGATGTTGCAATGAAACGAACTATTGACTTTCACTTCTTATCAATATACGCTCTTTTCTTCTTCTTCTACACCAGGATCTTTGGGTTCCCCAAACATTACACGGACGTGAGGAACATGAACCGGCAGCAGAGGCAGAAGGTGTTGGGGAAGGCGTGGAGCGTGCCCGTCATCCGTCACCTCTTCGCTCCCCTGAAGGACTATTTTGCCTTTGAGGAGCTGCCTCCTTTGACTACGTCCACCACCTCCGCCACCTCCACCTCACCCCCCCCGTCCTCCCCTGCCTCTCCAGAGCTGCAGCAGCTCAGATAGGGGAGGTTGGTATAGTATGTGTGTGTTTGTGTGGAGGGTTTTCTTCCCACCACATGTTGTATAGAGAGGCGAAGTCCCGCCCCTTCCTGTGACCACCATCGGACCTTATTTTACCTAACGGTAGTCAACGGTCAACGATAAATATTTTTTTGATCCCGTTTGAATTGCTCCATGATTCACACAGATGATGTTTGTACATTTAAAACATAATTTTGCAGGTCAAGAAAGTCTCAGTTTGTCGTAGTATCATTTAGTTTAGTGTGAAACCGCTCAGTGAACTACATCTCTTGTCCACACCAACACTAGCTAGCCGGCTAACGTAGCTCTGTTCCAGTCCCAGATGAAGCGTTATCTGACCTGATGTGTTTTATCAGAGACTCATGGTCTTTATATCAGTCAGGAAGAGAAAGAAGGATCAGACCCGTTGCTGGTGTGAGATCATCCCAGTAATAAACACACAGACATCGTAGCTTCAGAGAGAGAGACGTCTCTACCACACTTTAGGCTGTGTCGTCTTTCTAATGACGTATTTTCACAGTCTGATACTTCAACAGTTTTACAACAAACTGAGACTTTCTTGACTTGCAAAATTATCCTTTAAATGTACAAACATAATCTGTGTGATTCATGGAGAAATTCAAACGGGATCAAATAAATATTTATCTCTGCCGTTGACTAACGTTCATATTTTTCCTAAATAAGGTCCCATGGTGGTCACAGGAAGGGGCGGGACTTCACCTCTCTATACGGAGTCGGCGGAGCATAAATGAAATATGCAGTCTCATGCAGTTTGTGTGCAAACCAACAGTCACTTTGGCCTCCAAAGCCGCAGAAAATGGCCGATCATGCTCCCTCCAGTTCTCGGCTTAACTTAACACTGTTCACTTTGTGTCCTGAATGGTAATTCTGTATATTATTACCTTTTTTACACTGTCATCTGGTTATTTCTGTGCAGGAGGAGATTTCAGTAATGGTGCTGAATGCTGATGATGTTATATCAGCTGATTTCCTCCAGGGCTGTGTAATCAATAATCTAAACCATTAGTTTGTACCGTTAGTATTTGACATGAAATAATAATGTTCACAATGCGGAGGTTAAAAAGGGAGAGTCTGTCTACACCACCTCTATGTTGTAGTTATTTTTTAAAAGTGTGAATCGTGTTGAACTGAGCTGTGACATTTTAATCATGTTTCCAGGAGAAAAGATTATTTTTTTATTACGTTAACAACTACATGTTATATTCTGCACCAACATTGCCTCTATTTTTATGCCAAAACTAACTGAATTGTCAGTGTTGATAAAAGTGTTACTGTGGAAACATCCACAGTTCAGACACAGACTTTCATTGTCTTTTTAATCCGTTTTTATCTTTTTTTTCATCCTTTTTCTTCTTTCTTTGTATCTTTTATTGTTTTCTTTTACTCAGGGAAGTAGAAAGTAATTGATTATAACCTTTATTATGTATATTTTGTGTGTGTGTGCGTGCGTGCACTGCCACTTTTACACCAACAAAACTATGATGGAAACAAGAGTCTTTGTACTGCTGTGGGGCTAATAAAATAACAAGAAGCCAGTTAGCTGCTGTCTAATAATAATAATAATAATAATCATCTGTATTGTATTTTACTTCAGAGAAACGATGAATGTTATGTGACATAAATAGAGACATAAAACCTCGTTAGTTGGTCATTCAGTGTTTTCACACTACAGAAGATTGAATCCACAAATTATCTTTTCATTATTTTGACCTGCTGTTAATTTGTTGTTAAAAAGTGATGTTATATGTGTCTTTTCTTTGTCAGAGGAACTGAAATTATATCAATCAATGTCAGGTGATTCTTTGTTTTGTTGTCATTGTCTTAATATACTGCAATTTTTAAACTGAAAATGTTCAATACAACTTACTGAACTGATACCAAATGTTTATATTTTATACTTTTGTTTTTGCTGATAACGTGTTTGTGATGATCCTCGACCACTGAGGCCTAATTGACTGATTATTGTAGAGAAAACACTGAGAGTACTGTGATCTGTTCTGACTGATGATTGTATCATGAACGTGGGATTTTGTGGGTTGTGTTTTTGGGCAGTGTTTTTGCACATTAACGGCAGCGGGATGGATTCATCTCTTCCTCTCTGTACTCTACCAGATACGTTTTTTATTGATAGTTTTTAATGAGGGACATGCTGTGTATTTTATTTGTGCAATTGATTGAGTGAAAATAAGGATTTTTTTTTTTACTTGGGTTTGTTGACCAATAAAAGAACAAAATCTCACAGTAATCCAGGGAATGGCCTCTTTATTTCACTTGTGTCCCACACGTTTGTTGTCTGTTGTTGAGGTTTGTTACTGCTGCTGCTGGCACCTTCCTATGTGTATAACCTCTTTGGTGTGTTTTTGACCTATGCTATGAAATTGTTGAAGAAATTCTCATCTTATCTTATATTACATTTACAGATCTAAGCATATACTGTATCTTCAAACACTAACATTTTGAAACCTGTAATAAAAAATTAACAAAACTATTAATGTATGCTAACTTCAGTATTATACCTGATTAAGTAAACCTCTTCATATGAATGTTTTTTTTATGAATATCTCTGTCATGGAACTAAATAACCTTTATTTGTTTCTAACTCTTTCTTTATATTGCACTACGTTCACTTAAGACTTATGTTATAATTACAAAATGTATTGTTCAAAAAAACGTTTTTCAATAAAAGTTATGAGAACAACGAAAAAAAAAAAAAAATTTGGTCGTGTCTAGAAGGTATCCCGTAAAGTAAACTTGCAAGAACTCTCGCGAGACTTGCTGCTCGACGACCTATCTTTACTTTAACTTTTCGAGCTCAATCTCGCGAGAGTTTCCTCATCTTGCGGGTTCCCCTTCTAGAAACTACCCAATCATGTCTACGCAACACAGCGTCATGTCGTCGTTACGTTTAGGCGTTACCCGACGTCATGACGTCTATTAATCGGTTCTTCCGCTGCCGGTAGAGTGAACAGCGAGCTGCCAAGAAGGAGAAGAAGAAAAGCAGAAGTGTTTTTAACATCCCAAACAAGAGAGCTCTTCTTTATGACACCGAGTTACAGCCGAGAGGAAGAATAAACTCATCAAGTCCAAAGATATACGAGAAGGCCGATCCACTCCAGGTGAGTGCAGCCGGCGGAACCGAGCCGAAACACGGCGTCATGGAGCGGTTTGAGCCGGCGTGCTGCTTGAGGAGCAGCGGCTAGCTCAGAGGCTAACAGAGCGGCTAGCTCAGAGGCTAACAGAGCAGCTAGCTCAGAGGCTAACAGAGCGGCTAGCTCAGAGGCTAACAGAGCGGCTAGCTCAGAGGCTAACAGAGCGGCTAGCTCATAGGCTAACAGAGCGGCTAGCTCAGAGGCTAACAGAGCGGCTAGCTCAGAGGCTAACAGAGCGGCTAGCTCAGAGGCTAACAGAGCGGCTAGCTCAGAGGCTAACAGAGCGGCTATCTCAGAGGCTAACTAAACTGTTTGCTTCCCGAGTTAAACCATATTAATAATATTAACTTCATTATTATTATTATATAGCCCGCTTCTGTAAGGGTTAGCTGAAGTGAGGACGAGGCTAGCTTATTTGTAGCTCCGAAGTTTGCCGCATTTAACAGTGACATGCTAACTGAAGCTAGCTGAAGCTAGCGGGTCGCTGGGTGAGTTCAGGGCGGGGAAAGCCTCTCCGTGTCCGGCTCACGTTAGCGAGTTCAGCCGCTGACAGAAACGTAGCTGAATCACAGCTTCATATTGATCCACCAGTACATGTAAATGTGGAGCTAATTTAATCAGCAGTTAGCTTGTTAGTTAGCTAACTGCTCTCACAGTCTGATGGGTGAGCGCAGAGCTAAGCTAACAGTTAGCTGTTCAGGGAGCTAACAGTTAGCTTGTCAGTTGGCTCACTTGCAGCCGTTAGCTCACAGGTTTCTAACCGAGGCCTGTTGCATTCAGCAACTCAGCTCAGCAACTAACCATTATGTTTTATTATTCAAGATTCAAGATGTTTATTGTCACGCCGGTTATACAGGTACAATCGAGTATAAATCAATTAAGTAGCAAAAGAATAACATAATAAAATAAAGTAAAAATAAAATTGCATGTGGCAGGTGAACTCCTCAGTGAAGTCCTCTATACTTGATTGATTTAGACAGTGGTGCAAGAAGTACTCAGATCTTTTACTTAAGTAAAAGTAGCAATACCAAGTCATGCATTCAATTTTTTACTTCAATAAAAACACAAAAGCATCAGCATCAAAATATACTTAGAGTACCAAAAGTACTCATTATTCAGAATGGCCCATTTCAGAAAATACTGTATAGGATATTATAGGATTATAATTATTGATGCATTAATGTGTTCATCACTTTAATGCTGCAGCTGATATTAACTACTTTATATAGTTGACTAATTTAACTACTAAACAACAACTAAAGTTATTAAATAAATGTAGTGGAGTTTCAAGATTCAAGATGTTTTATTGTCACGCCGGTTATACAGGTACAATCGTGTGAAATACTTTTTGCTGGGAAGCTCCATTAAGAAAAGAAACAGTAGGTTAAGTAGCAAAAGAATAACATAATAAAGTCAAAGTAAAAATAATAGTGTATTTACAATAATATACAGTATAATAATAATATTAATAAAGTATATATATACAAGTATTGCACAGGCATTTTTGTTTCTTATATTGCACAGAGGTATTTATTGAAGTATTGCACTTTTTAATTGCACATAGTGGGAGAGAGGGTGTTTGGGGGTGTGATTTATCGGTTTGTGGCAGTTATTCACAATAACAAATTGTGAACAAATAATTTCTCAATTGGTCTTCAGGTTGTGATATTTAAAAAAAAAAAATCGTGAAAAACAGTCCAAAATCTAAATAACTTATATTAAATTCGTCGGTGGAAGAAGTAATTGTAAGTTACTTAAGTAACGTTAAAAGTACTTAAATAATAATATATAATAATTTGTCTGTAAAGGGGAGACTCGTGGGTACCCATAGAACCCATTTTCATTCACATATCTGGAGGTCAGAGGTCAAGGGACACCTTTGAAAATGGCCATTGCAGTTTTTCCTCGCCAAAATTTAGTGCAAGTTTGGAGCGTTATTTAACCTCCTTCGCGATTCCTCAGGTTTTCTAGTTTCATATGATACCAGTATCTTCACTCTAGCTTTAAAACTGAGCTGCTACAACCTAAAAATCACAAGTTGCGTTAATGAGTTAAAGAAATGAGTGGTGTTAAAACAAATTTGCGTTATCGCATTAACTTTGAAAGCCCTACTACTAACCTATTACTAGCATGATGACATGTTTTACCATGAAGGCCATCTCAGCTGTTTGGTGGGATCTTTTTATTTTAAATGTTATTATTGCCCAAAGGAGTTAAAAAATGCAAAGAGAAAATGTTGCGTTTTTTTAGTGAGAACATTAAAGGTTATTGAATCTTCCACACAGCCCGCATTAAGAATCACTTGATAGGCAGGTTATTCATATGATTGAATATTTTTCACTGACGCATGACAGAATGCTTGCTCATTTATAGTGTTATTTCTCATTTATATGTGAAGTCATCTACCAGGGTCATATTATTTGTTCATCCAGATACAAAAGTCGACTACATCTGAAGAGAACTGTTATTCCCATAAGGCCCCAGCTATTACTTTCAGCTGTTGAGGAAATAACTGGCCTTGTGTGTCCTGGAGATGAGCCACAGCATGAGCATGTATGAGCTGTAACTAGAGACCTTACTGGAGACATTACATATATCTGTTTGATGATTGCATTGCATACATGATGACTTAAAACCTCGTTACTTTTTTGTTGTTTCTAAGTAAGCGCTCTACACATGTTGACCGTCATCTTTTCTTGCAAAATGTCCGGTGTAATCCGTAACACCGGTGTTGTCACGAGTTTATTAACCGGTGGGAAAGTTTCCTCACCGTCACATCCTTAAAGGTTGGCAAGTATGGGTCGAAGACAAATTATGAATCATGCTTATTATAAAAGTATTGTTTTGGATGTCACCATATTTGGGTGTGTCAACAATGCAACCGTTTTCCTTGTCAAAAAGCCAGAAGCTGGGCTGTGTGAGAAGGTTTTTAACAACAAGCAAATCTAAAATGAGATGTCTGGTTCACTTGACTGTGTCCAGTTAGTTAGTCTGCTCTACCGGCCCCTCCGACAGATAAACCAGTCATCATGTAAATGTTTCTCACACTCGTTCTCTCCTCTGTGTCAGCAGGAGACCGACGATGGCTGTGAACGTGTACTCCACCTCAGTGACCAGTGACAACTTGAGTCGTCATGACATGTTGGTCTGGATCAATGACTCTCTAAAGATGAACCTCACCAAGATAGAAATGTTGTGTACAGGTAATACATGTCTTCTTTTATTAAATGTTTCCCTTGTTATGGGAGGACTAGATATGTTTCATTAATGGACAGTTGTCGGACCTCTTGAAACAGTTCCGGGATCAGTGTAAGCATGCGTGATATTTTGCATGACTGTGTGATTGTACTGGTGTTGTGGAACAGTATGCCAGTCGCCGCTGACGCTGAATATGGTGATTTGAATGTGAGAGGAAAAACGCTGACACTTCTGTTTTTATCACATGAGCCAATAAAACATGTTCCTGTAAGTTGAGGTTTTGTTTCATTAAAGATAAGCTAGGAAAACTTTGATTTATAGTAGCACTTTGAAAAATTGCCCAGTTTAAAATTTGAACTGAAATTAATCACAGTGAGCAAACTGCACACCGTGTGCTAATGTTTAATGTCTTAAGGCCTAAGATAAGATAATAATAAATATAATAAGTTATAAGTTGTTTTTACTATAATAAACCCACACTCAACTCTACACATTAGAGACGGGCTCGTTATTATTCCAAGTGTGCAGGTCTGTGTAGAAAAGCGGTCGGGTTTCCTGTGAGGCACGTAACTGTAACGAGTGTAAATGCAGAGCTTATTGCACTGGATCATGTGTAGCCTATGAGTTTATTATTATGGGATGCATGGCCTTTAATACATGGCTTAATGGTCAGTTTATAATGGTCAGCTTACCTCCAGGGCTCCCTGAATTTCTCAAAGAAAGACAGTGAGTTCATATGCTTCCAATGCTGGTAATAATAATAATAATAAGGCTTTATCGGATAGTTTGAAGCATCAAAGCTTCATTCATAACGTTGTAATTATTACTAATAACTTATATAAAGATTGCAGGAAATAGTCCACTTTCTCTCTCCCGTTGGAACACAGCTGTGACGCGGCGGTCTAGCAGCAATCAGCTCCATAAACAGAATCATGACATTGACGTTCAAACAAAACTATTGATCATGTGAGCAAAAGTTTAGTTTAGATTATTGGCTGGTTTGTTTTTATCGGCATCCGAAATTCGTAGAAATCAAAACAGCTGCGGGGACGAAAACATTGTGAAATACGAAAGTTTTGGATTTGGTGATGATAGGCTCATAGAGATAGAGAAAAAAATCGATTCACCGATATATCACAATTATTTTTTTTTATGATTTTGAAATTGAATTTTTAATTCCAGAATCGATATATTTGCTTCATCTGAGTCTATGCGGAGGTAGAAGGAAGTTACTGCTTTTATTGTCGTAGTCTGAGTAACGTAACGTGACGTCCTATCCGTTCAGTATCCTTCAACCAAAACAAAAACTAAACAAACCTCAGCGAGCTGAAACGAGAAAGTATAAAACGTTGGAGGGTCGTCGTGGATACGACCTGCACCCTCACATGTTAAATCCAGTGTGGTAAACACTACACATCCAGTAAAGGATGGAAACACTTTGGGTTTCACACATTGCAGGAAAAGCAGAGCTAGACATCACGGCTAAAGCTGCATGCTAACTCTGTCACGGACAGGAAACGTTATCGTATCGCGGTAACGTGCGGTCGAGCCGGCCGTCGCTCTCGTCTCCGTGGTCAAATGGGCCGACGCTACAACTGTAGAGCACCCATATACTGACATTTATGTTAAATGCATTGAAACGGCCCCGATGGAGCTGACCATGGATGGATAAAGAGAACGGAGCTGACGGGAGAGCTAGAGACGGACTTGGAGAAGTTAGAGGAAGTAGACACGTGGGACTACGTCCGCTTTTCAAAATAAGGTGTTAACAAAGGGAACTGTATATACAAAATACATCTATTGAAATAAGATTGATTGGATTATATTCACCATAAGCATAAAACATTACATGTCCCTTACAAAATTAAAAAGAAAATACCACTAATCTGTGAGGGAAATGTCTTTATTCTTTGATTTCTGGGTTGCTGGATAATAAATGTAATAAATAATTCCTGCCAATGATCCTGATATATTTGACTTCAGACATCTCTGACTACATACATGCTGAAAATCAAACATTTTTACTGGATTCATTTAGAGATTTTCCAAAGTAAAAGTCCGTAGAAGTGTATGATTCAACTTTTTCCCTTCATGGTCTAGAGTTAGAAAAGTTAACAAAAATCACAATAAATCAAAATATTGAATACTTGTAGAATCGCAATACATATCGATTCGGCACCCAAGTATCGTGACAGTATTGGATCAGGATTAGGGCTTTGTTGTCTGAAAGTGTTGAATATTGGTGCTGAATTTGCAGTTTTCAGTATGAATCAATGCCGTTATTTGAAAAAAAAAAACAGGCACAATTTGTGTACACACTTTCCTCCAAGCTTTTCAAGTGCATCACTGTTTACTTTTTTATTGATCTCACACTGGCAAATTGAAGTGCTGAATGTTGACCAAAGAATTTGACCCAGCATTCAAATCATCAGAGTACTAAATGAGTTTTGGGAGCGAGTCTTAAGATGTGTTTTGTGTGATGGCACTCCTGTTTGTAAATCCCGCTCATGTACCCTTGAGCCAGGCAGTCAACTCTCGGCTGACCAACAGTTCAGACAGACGGTGTTTTAAAAGAGCTAAAGCGGTTTGTGAGTGTGCAGTCATGTTTTAAATAAATAAATGTCTGTTGCTTTTCTCTGTTTTCACTTGAAAGGAAAGTGAGCTCTATTTTTATCCTTTTCTGTTACTCTTACTCTTCTTGTTTTTGAGGCATCCCCTGATTTTTACATGCAGCACATACTCAGTCCTGGTAAGGATTTGACTGTATTGGACATTAAGAGGACTTCTTTTTGTGGGTCATTTCAATCATCCAGGTTCTGCCTACTGCCAGTTCATGGACATGCTGTTTACCAACTCTGTGCCTCTGAAGAAAGTTAAATTTGGTGCCAAGCTGGAGCATGAATACATCCACAACTTCAAGCTTCTGCAGCTTTCCTTCAAGAAGATGGTAATTGACAAGGTAAGGTAACAACACGCAGCTTCTGTACAGCATGTACATGACAATATACAGAATACTACATAGAGCACACGGTCTGACAATATATGAGGGAATATCTGGTATTAGAGAGCACATTTTGTTGTTGGTTGACTTCAGAAATTTTAAACAAATATTATTATAATTAGGGATGCACTGATACCTGATCGGATATCGGACCGATACTGACTCTACTTCCTCTAACTTCTCCAAGTCCGTCTCTAGCTCTCCCGTCAGCTCCGTTCTCTTTATCCATCCATGGTCAGCTCCATCGGGGCCGTTTCAATGCATTTAACATAAATGTCAGTATATGGGTGCTCTACAGTTGTAGCGTCGGCCCATTTGACCACGGAGACGAGAGCGACGGCCGGCTCGACCGCACGTTACCGCGATACGATAACGTTTCCTGTCCGTGACAGAGTTAGCATGCAGCTTTAGCCGTGATGTCTAGCTCTGCTTTTCCTGCAATGTGTGAAACCCAAAGTGTTTCCATCCTTTACTGGATGTGTAGTGTTTACCACTTTGGATTTAACATGTGAGGGTGCAGGTCGTATCCACGACGACCCTCCAACGTTTTATACTTCCTCGTTTCGGCGTGCTGAGGTTTGTTTTGGTTGACGGATACGGAACGGATATGACGTCACGTTACTCAGACTACAACAATAAAAGCGGTAACTTCCTTCTACCTCCACATAGACTCTAATGAAACAAATATATCGATTCTGGCATTAAAACATATATTTCAAAATCGTAAAAAAAAAAAAATGTGACACGTAGGTGAAAAGATTTTGTAATTTTTTCCCCCTACCCCAATAAGATGTTTTAAGAGTAACGTCACCAGTCGTTCTTTACTGGTATGCAAACTGAAACTCCCGTCATCCCCTCCCAACCAGCTGAGCTTCCTCTGATGATCTGGTCATGAGTCACTTTGTTGGCTCGTCTGTCACTCTTTACACTGGGTGTGTGTGTGTGTGTGTGTATATATACTCTGTTTTCATCTGTCACAAAGTAATGAGACACCAATTCATAGGCAGACATACAAATTGAACAGTATTTTCTACGCCCTGTTTTGTGCACTGGAATCAAATAATCGTGGTTTATTTGATATCTGATATGAGCATGCGTTTGTTTTAACACATTGTTCAGCTGCTGCCTTGTGAAAAGTTTTAGTTTTATTCTTCACTATCAGAAGCTTTTTAATAGAAAATGCAACATATTTGTAATTGCTTTGAGAACTTCTTGCAGCTCTGGACGCTTCATAATGTCTTGATATTGCCAACAAAGATTTAAAAGGGCAGGGCCGATCCAGCTTAGTCATCATTTGTTTTCAGACGGAGCATGCAGCAGCTTGCAGGACTGTTGACAAAGCAGCCATCATTAATTCATGTTTCAATGTCCTTTCTTCCTGCTGGCCATTTGTTTTAACTTGTTACTGTAGATCTGTGCTCTGGACAGTGTTGATTCATAGATCGGTGTAACAGATGCTTGAACATGTAGAGACCATTCATAGCTGTTCAGCGTTATAATCCCCGGCATTTTGGACTTTGACCTCGTGCTTTGTGTATTGTCTAATGATGTCAGCTTCCTCCAGCGCTGAGGAATTGGGTTTGCTGCTGACATATTTTCATTTTTTACTGCTGCTCTCTTTTCTTCATTGTGGCTTCGATCCTGGCCAGCTTTGTGTTTAACGTATGCAGTATGATAGCTAATGTTATATTTGCGTTTATTTTTCATAATGCACACATATTTACTAAGGCTGGGACGATTCACCCATCTCCTGATTCAATACTATCACGATACTCGGGTGCTGATTCGATATGCATTGCGATTCGTTATTACGATTTATTGTGTTTTTTGTTAACTTTTTTAACACTAGACCATGAAGGGAAAAAGTTGAATCATACACTTCTAGAGACTTTTACTTTGGAAAATCTCTAACATAAATGTCAGTATATGGGTGCTCTAAAGTTGTAGCGTCGGCCAATTTGACCACGAAGAGGAGAGCGATACGATAACGTGCCGTAATGTGACGCTAGCTGTCCTTCCTGCATCTGTCAGTTTAAACTGTGTTGATTTTAGTCTGGATTATGACTGTAACTCCTTTTTGTTTGTGTAATATTATCTTATGATCTGCTCACCGAGCTCTGATTGGTCAGTAGGAGGTGCTTTTATACGAGTTGATCTCTTATCTGGAACAGAAGCTGGTGTTCAGCATAACAGCGTCTGCATTCTGCAATGTGTTTTACGCTGCAATATTTTTAAAAGGTATGATTTTGGTACTGAAACACATGAACTGTATTGACCAGCGGTGACAGAGAAATGAAAGCTCATTTAACCTGAAGCTACCAGGCAGACGTTTGTCCAAACATCCTGTTCCTGACCGTCTCTCTCTGCTTCCAGATCATTCCAGTAGACAAACTGGTGAAGGGGAAGTTCCAGGACAACTTTGAGTTCGTCCAGTGGTTTAAGAAGTTCTTCGACGCCAACTACGACGGGAAGGATTACGACCCGATGGAGGCGCGGCAGGGCCAGAGCCAGGAGTCCATGCCCGTCCCCGTCACCACGTCAGCTCTCGCCAAAAACCCCAAAAAGGCCCTCAGTCAAGGTCAGAGCCACCGATCGTCAAGTTGGTCACACGGTTTGAATTAAATGGAGAAATTCTGTTCTGTTTTTCTCTAGTTAACCCTTTGCCTCTTCAGCTCCTCAGAGGCCACCTGTTGCCAAGGTAGCACCCAAGTTGGCTAACGTCAGCATGAGGAAGATGGGGATGGGAGGAGCCGACGAGGAGAGGTCGGAGATCACCAACTCGCTCATGAATGAGGTCAGCACACCGTACGGTCACCGCTGAGTCACTAAAATGAGCTTTATTTGTGTCTTCACAGAGGTAAAGTGAAAAAGTAGAAACTAAACTTCATGTTGTTTTTGGCCCTTCCCCCCCCACCACAGGTGGAGATCCTGAAATCCACCATTCAGGACATAGAGAAGGAGAGAGACTTTTATTTTGGTAAGCTGCGGAACATTGAGCTGATTTGCCAGGAGAAGGAAGGCGAGGGCGACCCGACGCTGCAGAGGATCATCGACATCCTCTACGCCACAGACGTGAGTTAGTCTGCGCTCTTTATGTAATTCAGTCTGAAGGAGTCGATGGATATAAAGACTAGAAATTAAATTAACTACCATCATTTATCATTTTGTAAGACAGAATGACCGTGACACCCCGACTGTGTTATTATATATTAGTCAATAAATCCCATATAAGGACCAAATCCATCAGTGAATGCATACTAATACTAACAAGTATTGTGTGTGTATCAAAGCCTGATATATCTTCTTCCTCTAACATCTAAAACGTCTTCTTCTTTAAAATAAACCAGCATGTTGTGGGTTCAGCACCAGATTAAAGCCCATTTGCTCTGCTGTTAACAACTGCTGATGCCGTTGTAAATTCCTGCAGAGGAATGGCATGCAGCTCGCTCTCTGAGGCCGACTCGCTGCTATTTACCACGCCGTTATGTCACAGCAGTTCTGCACTGTGTGTTCATGGTGCAGCACTCGATGTATATCGCTCGCTTGATGATTTTGACTCAAATTGAATTGCTCCTGTAGTAGTTTTTATTTTTACTTCTCTTCTCATTTTTTATTTTATTTGCTTGTGTTTGATTTTTTCTCTTTGTGCTTCTGCAACGCCCGAAATGTTGATCTGAAAATGTGAATTGTTGTATTGCCAAATAGTTTCACATACGAGGAAGTTTCGTTGGTGTTTTGGTGTGTAACGTTCAAAATAAACAAATTTCTCTCTCTCTCTCTCTCTGTGTCTCTCTCTCTCTCTCTCTCTCTCTCTCTCTCTCTCTCTCTCTCTCTGTGTGTCTCTCTCTCTTTCTCTCCTTGTCTGTCTCTCTCTGTCTCTCTCTGTCTCTCTCTCTGTCTCTCTCTCTGTCTCTCTCTCTCTCTCTGTCTCTGTCTCTGTCTCTGTCTCTCTCCCTCTCTCTCTCTCTCTCTCTGTCTCTCTCTCTGTCTCTCTGTCTCTCTCTCTGTCTCTCTCTCTCTCTCTCTCTCTCTCTCTCCTTGTCTCTCTCTCTGTCTCTCTCTCTGTCTCTCTCTCTCTGTCTCTCTCTCTCTCTCTCTCTCTCTCTCTCCTTGTCTCTCTCTCTGTCTCTCTCTCTGTCTCGCTCTCTCTCTCTGTCTCTCGCTCTCCCTCCCCCTCTCTCTCTCCCCCCCTCTCTCTCTCCCCCCCCTCTCTCTCTCTCTCTCTCTCTCTCTCTGTGTCTCTCTCTCTCTCTCTCTCTCTCTCTCTCTCTCTCTCTGTCTCTCTCTCTCTCTCTCTGTGTGTCTCTCTCTCTTTCTCTCCTTGTCTCTCTCTCTCTGTCTCTCTCTCTCTCTCTGTCTCTCTCTCTCTCTCTCTCTCTCTCTCTCTCTCTCTCTCTCTCTGTCTCTCCCCCTCTCTCTCTCTCTCTCTCTCTCCCCCCCTCCTCCCTCCCTCTCTCTCTCTAGGAGGGTTTTGTGATTCCGGATGCTGAGGAGGGAGAGCAGGAGGAGTTTTAATATTCAAGCAACTTTTCACTTGGATGCTCTGGTCTACAGATCCACCTCGAGATCCTTCCTCAAGCCAAGACGGCCTGTTTGGTTTTATATCCAACACCAAACCTGATCTCGACTTGTGCCCCCCCCCCCCCCCCCCCCCCCCCATACCCCGAACCCCTCTCCTCTCCTGAACCCAAACCCCAGCCGCCGTACAGCTCAGCTCCTTCTTTCCTGAAACATCTTTTTACCAACAATCAACAAAGCCTCGGTCACTGCCTCTTCTTCTTCCTCCGCCCCCCCGCCCCCCCCCCTGTAATCCCAGCCTTCCCAAAACCAGATTGTGCAGTACTGATCTGGTTTTTTAATGGACTTGAGTGTGAAAAACACGGTGATGTTCTCTGTGTGCGTGTGCGTGTGCGTGTGTGTGTGAGAGAGAATGTGTGTATATGTGTGTTTAAACAAATCAATTTGAAACGAATAAAACATGAAGAACCTCTGAAGGACCCGGCTGTCACTTCACCAATCACTTTGTCCCAAACTAACCCTGATTGTTTTTGTATGATGGCACTGCCGCCATTTTGTGCCTCTCCTGTTGACAATTCATTTAGAGGAAGATGTAAAAAAAAAGACACACACATTCCCAACTAGTGCACTTAGTTTTGCATCATTTTGAACCAAAGCTGAGGAGTGTTTCTGTTCACAGAGGTCTGTACTAGGAAGCAGAGTTTAGAGTTAGCGAGGTAACTTCAGGCTTTTCTGTCCTACGAAGGTAGTTCACTTCTTACCGGGGTAGATCGCCATGGTAACTGATGCTGAACACATAACCTGCTCCGAATAAAAGCACCGCCTACTGACCAATCAGAGCTCGGTGAGCAGATCGTATGATAATATTACACTTAAGTCATAATCAGACTAACACAGTTTAAACTGACAGATGCAGGAAGGACAGCTGGCTGGATGCTGCGGGTGTTTCATCGCTTAAAAATGATGTTTTTATATTTATTGTTTTATTTGCTCTCAAGTCCGTTTCACACCGCTGGAGACGAGGACGCAGCTGAAAGAAGGCTGAAATAGTCACACACACAACAACATAATCAATATCATAATATAAAACTACTGTAACTATTCATCCATTATACTCTGAAAGCTTTTCATCATATCACAATCCCCGTCTAGACGACTATATGTGACTTTTCAGGCCGTTAAATTAATAAATCTGTTAATTTACGCATTCACACATCAGCAGTTTTTTCTTTAACCAGCTGTCCTTCCTGCATTTAGAAGCTTCAACTGTGTTAATTTTAGTCTGATTATGTGTTTAACTTTGTAAAATGTGCCGCTCTGCTGTCAGTAGACTTGTCCATGTTTGTGATTGGTCAGATGCTGTAAGCCCCGCCCCTTTAAGCGCTCGTAGCCAGATTGAGAACCTCTGGGGTGATTTACCGTCGTAGGCGGTGACTTAGCGTGATCACGGTTGTTTAGGGTTAGTTAACCAGATAAGGAGAAGACACTCTGTGTGTGTTGAACTGTCTTCGTAGTACAAGCCTCTGGTCCAAACAACAAATGGTATAAATTAAACGTCATGGAAACATCATTTGCCGGTTTGCTGTAGCCGGTGTAAAAAGCACCCGTGGGTGTCACACTGTGACTGAAGGTTTCTGAAGGGCTCAGGGTTTAGTCTGGGACAAGGCAGCAGTCGGGTCTTCTCTTGGCCTTTTTCTCCACCAAGGAAACCCTCCTGATTTATGTCCTGTTGAGCTGTTTTTTTTTGTGTGTGTTTTGAATAGTTTTTTTTGGGGGCACCTGTCAGTCACGCTCTCAACTTTATACATTTGTTTAGTTGTTTTTTTTTCTCACGCTCACTAAACGATCACTGTTGGAATGATTATTTTGGGATGTAGAAAGCGTTGCTGTTCTTGTAGCAGAAGAGTCTTTTTTTCTTCTCTTTTTGTTGCTTCCACCTCCCGCTCGACCTCCACGTTCACATTTCAGGCTTCTTAAACGTGCGATTCTGAACTCCGGGAGAGTCGATGTGAGACGGCGGCCTTTTGATCAACCTGCCAGTGTTTAGTAAAAAGTGATTGTTTTTGTATGTTGAGTCTGTTTTAAGGCACATGCACTGTTTTCTACCAGTGGCCCTTAATCAGGCCTCAGCCAATGAGAATACTTCCTGATCCAGAGCAGCCACGTTACAAAACACTGTGAGCTCCGAGCTTCTCCGACTGCGGCCGATCACCGGTGTGTTCACCGCATGTAGCCGGCCGCGGTCGAGGCCGGCAGCTGAGCTGTGAAAGTGGCTCATGTGCTTCTTTCAGGCTGAATCTTTAGTTTTAAAAGACGTGGGATCAATGAGTTGCCACACTGAAGGCATATTCCTTTCTGGGAATTCAAGACGGGTTCCTCTCTTGTTCCCGTTTCCACTCCCTGATTGACCAACTTCAATACTAATATTGTGTATTGATCTGATTTGAGACCAGTTTTTTTTTTTCCACTGTACTCTGTAGAAAATGTCATTTTTTTGGACATATTTGTACCTGATTTGAAACAACACATTGATGTTGATTCCACACTTACTGTTAACAGTTGTTATTGGAGTACATAACTTTATCAATGGCCTTATTCATAGCATTTTTCTTTATTTTATTATTTTACTTTAATGTAAGTCTCTGCTGTTTTGGGCAAATGTTTGTACTGTTAGTTCTATTTTTTGTGTTCTGAAAATAAACAACGTTGGTGGTATTTTGGACAAAAGCTCAGATGTGTCGGGGGTGCAGCGGATCACCTGTCTTCCATCTAATGCTCAGAAAGCAAACAGAATATACATATTTATGCTGTTATATTATTGAATTTAATTCCTGGTAGTTTTTCTTGTCACGAAGTTTGTCTCCACAGTGAGATAAAATAAAATAAGATGCATTACAGCTGCAGACTTTCAGAATATATTCTGCAGAATTAAATTTAGGATGAATTGTGGTGCAGAGTTGAGCGTTTTCCTCTTCAGTCAAGCGGATCGGCTGATAGAGCGGCTCTCCATCAGTGACTCAGACGTGCAGATATTTAGTGTTTAAGTTAACAAACGTGAGGGTTGAATGTTGCACACTATCAAAGCATTTAGTTTTTTGTATTTTCTTGTAGTTGCCTTCAGTTAAACCACATCTAAAATCTCTACTTTGCCTTTTAGAAATCCTACTTTTTTCAGAATGTATGTTTTATTTGACTCTAAAAGAGTTATTTGAATGAAGGATATTCTTGTTTCTTAGCAGTCAACCTCTGTAGTAATTTTATTCTTGTCTCTGCGCTGCAGCGCGCTGGGTTTGAAATCCAACTATGAATGAACACGAGGTTAAAGTTGTGACCGACTTCCAGCTTTAAAATGAGAGTTTTTCATCCGTTTTGTGTGAACGCTGCAGGACTAGTAGCCCGTTTTACTTGCAGTCACCCAGTTTTTGGACAATGTAGCAGGAAAATAATCATACAAACTAGTCAACCAGCGAGTTTTGTCCAATTCGTCGCCCCTTCAGTCATATTGTTCAATTTCTGAAGGCAAAATAAGCCGGAGGAGAATCTGTCCTGATGGAGCGTTATCAGCGAGGGACGTCAGAGGGTCCAAGACTGACCAGGATTTGACCAAATATTAAAAATAATAACCAAAACTGGGGCACTGTAAATAAATAGACCTTACTTTCCTCTTTTCTATATTAAAGCTGA
>CAKAOJ020000561.1:95000-122500 GCA_916701645.2 Sebastolobus alascanus
TTGAAATATTTAAACACTAATTGGTGCTAAAACAATTAGTCTATCGAAAGAAAATTAACGAACTTTATTTAGTGATTCATCGTTTAAATAATTTCTTGTGCAAAATTAGTGCTAATGCTAAGCTATGTAAAGATCTGCTGCTTTTCTCTCTAAATATTAGAATATTATATTGTTGGGACAAAAGAAGCAGTTTCAAGATGTCAACTTGAGTTCTTGGAAAATGCGATTTATAATTTTGATGAGAAGCTGTCAGCAAATATTTGGCATTTCTGCTTGAAAAATGATAAATCGGTTATCAAAGTAGTTGCCGATCAATGTTTTATTGTTGCAGCTCTGATCTTAATAATGAGCGTGTTGGGTTGTTTCTGCATTCCTCAGTACAAGAGAAAGTGTGTTTAAAGGGCGATGCTGATGTGTGTGTGTGTGTGTGTGCTCGCTCTCTGTGAGAGTGTCGCCTCTGTGAACACAATAACAGGATTGAATAACAACAGATTGAATGAATGGAGCTGAAGCCTTCCTCCCTCCTTTGTCCTTTCTCTCTTTCTCACATACTTCCCCTCATTCTTCCCTCTTTTCTTTCCTCCAGCTTCGTCTCTCTCACATTGTGCTCGTCTTCATTTTCCACCTAAATATCAGAGCTGGGACGATTCACTTATCTCCTGATTCAATACTATCACGATACTTGGGTGCTGATTTAATATGTATTGCGATTTACTGTGATTTTTGTTAACTTTTTTAACACTAGACCATGAAGGGAAAAAGTTGAATCATACACTTCTAGGGACTTTTACTTTGGAAAATCTCTAAATGAATCCAGTAAAAATGTTTGATTTCCAGCATGTATGTAGTCAGAGATGTTCTGAAGTCAAATATATCAGGATCATTGTCAGGAATTATTTATTACATATTCTCCAGCAACCCAAAAATCAAAGAATAAAGACATTTCCCTCACAGATTAGTGGTATTTTCTTTTTAATTTATAAAGAACATGTAATGTTTTATACTTCTGGTGAATATAATCCAATCAATCTTATTTCCATAGATGTATTTTGTATATACAGTTCCCTTTGTTAACACCTTATTTTGAAAAGCGGACGTAGTCCCACGTCTCTACTTCCTCTAACTTCTCCAAGGTCGTCTCTAGCTCTCACGTCAGCTCCGTTCTCTTTATCCATCCATGGTCAGCTCCATCGGGGCCGTTTCAATGCATTTAACATAAATGTCAGTATATGGGTGCTCTACAGTTGTAGCGTCGGCCCATTTGACCACGAAGATGAGAGCGACGGCCGGCTCGACCGCACGTTACCGCGATACGATAACGTTTCCTGTCCGTGACAGAGTTAGCATGCAGCTTTAGCCGTGATGTCTAGCTCTGCTTTTCCTGAAATGTGTGAAACCCAAAGTGTTTCCATCCTTTACTGGATGTGTAGTGTTTACCACGCTGGATTTAACATGTGAGGGTGCAGGTCGTATCCATGACGACCCTCCAACGTTTTATACTTTCTCGTTTTGGCTCGCGGCGGTTTGTTACATATACAGTATATATAAGGAGTTAATTTTGTTCTCTGTCCAACCATCTGCAGCATCACTCTCTTATTTCACATACCTGCTCGTATTCCTTCATTTCACTGCTCCATCTCTTTCTCTTGGCTGACTCTCTTTTATTAAAACACTCCCGTTTGTCCTGAAAGGCCACTTCTCTCTGTCTGCAGCATCACTTCTTTTCTTTTCTGCTCTCCTCTCCCTCGTTGCGTCTCTTGCCTCCGGCCTCTGATGTGTCCTGATGTGAGTGGTGAAGCCACAGAGGGGGATGCAGTTGGACCACGCTGGGCTTTTTAAAGCAGTGATATCCAGAGAGAGAGAGAGAAGAGGATGATTGAACCAGAAAGCGTGTCCCTTCGCTGACTTTTATCTGCAGGGAAATCTCTGGTTGCAACTAATGACTACTGTCATTATTACTAGATTATTTTCTCTATAAAATGTCAGATAGGAATGTAAAATGTTCACCACAGTTTCCCTGAGCTCAAAGTGACGTCTTCAAAAATACTTACTACCAAAAATCCAGAGATATAAGATATTAAATTTATAGTCATAGAAGTAAACCAGTAAATATTCACATCAGACCAGACTTTGCTTAAGAAATAACTTTTAATTTCAGCTCTAGTGCAAAGGAAGGCTGCAACAAACGGTTATTTTCATTTAGATTTATCTTTATTTTCTCTATTAATGGATTAATTATTTAGTCACAGAGACCAAGTTGATGTCTTCAACCTTTTCCGCTCCACCCCTCTTACCATAGACCTTTTCAATCAAAAGACGAGAGCCGAATTCACACCAAAGCACACCAGGCCAGCTGCCATGTAATGTCTATGACATTTTTTGCAATAAAAAAAAGTCATAGTATGGTTTGTCGAAATTTTTGGTGAAAAAAAGTCATTGTATAGTTTGTCGAAATTTTTGGTGAAAAAAAGTCATTGTATAGTATGTCAAAATTTTTTGTGAAAAAAAGTCATAGTATAGCATGTCGAAATTTTTTGAGAAAAAAAAGTCATATTATAGTATGTCGAAATTTTTTGTGAAAAAAAGTCATAGTATACTATGTCGAAATTTTTTGTGAAAAAAAGTCATAGTATAGTATGTCGAAATTTTTTGTGAAAAAAAGTCATAGTATACTATGTCGAATTTTTTGGTGAAAAAAAAGTCATAGTATAGTTTGTCGAAATTTTTTGCAAAAAAAGGTCATACTATAGTATGTCGACATTTTTTGTGAAAAAAAAGTCATAGTATAGTATGTTGAAATTTTTTGCAGAAAAAAAAGTCATAGTATAGTATGTTGAAATTTTTTGCAGAAAAAAAAGTCATAGTATAGTTTGTCGAATTTCTTTTGTGAAAAAAAAGTCGTAGTATAGTTTGTCGAAGTTTTTTGCCAAAAAAGGTCATACTATAGTATGTCGAATTTTTTTGCAAAAAAAAGTCATACTATAGTATGTAGACATTTTTTGCATTTCGCCGCACGTCGCCGCTGCCCGGTGTGAATCCGGTGTAAAGGAGGTGAACAAGTTCCTCATTTAAATGAAGTGAAGTGACGAAAAATCCAGTCTGACTGCATTTAACTCACCAGCTGGACGTTTTCCACAAAAATGTTTTTAACATGTGAGTTTCAGTGTTCATCTTATATGGAATCAATTTTTAAAAAAAGATAGAAAAGATAAAGAAAATGTTGTATTTCGTTTCATTTCTTTGACTAAAATGATGAACAGAGAACACTTTGACTCAAACACAACGCTGATAGTGTTTTGACTGAAGCCTCGAGGATGTTCAATAGAAACCATCAGCAGTATCAGTAGAGTTAGTTGTTCCTCTGAGACAAAATATAAATATAAAACATTTAGGCTTCTTTCTTTTTCACTTAATGTTCCTTTTGCTCTC
Source organism: Sebastolobus alascanus (assembly GCA_916701645.2). Lineage (NCBI taxonomy): Eukaryota > Metazoa > Chordata > Actinopteri > Perciformes > Sebastidae > Sebastolobus > Sebastolobus alascanus. The sequence continues at coordinate 98,430 of CAKAOJ020000561.1, forward strand.
AACATGCTGCTGGTCTTTTTATTTTTAGTGTCCTCATACAAAAGAAAGTGTGTTTGTCCTCATTGGTCTCTGACATTTAAACCCACGGTGTTAAAAATGGTTTAACTGTTGTGTATTTATAGGCCTGTGCAATCTGTGTGTGTGTGTTTATAAATGTGTGTATGTGCTATTATCGCTCTTAACATTTCCAGATATGACAGCCGGGCAAAGAAACATGTCTGATGACCTTCGTTGAAGTGTTCGTTTACAGCATGTTGCACCAGCATGAGTCGGCAATAGAATAATAATAATTATCCCTCAACTGCAGAACCCAAAATAAAACAGAAACTAATTTATTTATGAGGTGTTTTTTTAAAGGGCCATTGTGGAGGATTTCAGGGGATCTGTTAGCAGAAATGGAATATAATATTCATAATAGGCTGGCACCATACACCTATCTCAAGATTCAATACTATCACGATACTTGGGTGCTGATTCAATATGTATTGTGATTTTTTAGTATTGCGATTCGATATTGTGAACTTTTTTAACACTAGACCATGAGAAAACGTTGAATGATACACTTCTAGAGACTTTTACTTTGGAAAATCTCAAAATTAATCTAGTAAAAATGTTTGATTTTCAGCATGTATGTAGTCAGAGATGTCCTGAAGTGAAATATATCAATCATTGTCAGGAAAATATCACCTTGCTTACAGTACTGTAATATATCGAATCGTAACCCCTGTATCTTGATACGCATCGTATCAGCAGATTCTTGCCAACACACAGCCCTAGTGTGCGTCTTGAATACCGTTCCGCTCAACGTGATTGGTTGATGCCTTTTATTCGTGGTGCGAAAGCTCAGAAAAAACAAACTTGTTCAGGAGAAAAAAGTCACGTCACGTTTTTGCTGCGTAAAATTCGGGTTCTGTGTGAAAGTACTCATGAAAAACAACAGTTCGAAAAAATATATTGACGTGTGAATTAAGTGCACGAAAAAAAAACCCGCCCCCAGCGTGTGCTTTTTTTTTCGATAGTTTCAAATCTATGTTAAGTCAGAAGTGAGCTGCTGTTGCCAGTAACTAATTTAGGGTTTACTCATTTGTGTGCATGTGTTTGGTGTCGGATCGCTGTGAGAAATGACCTTGTTGGTTCTTATCAGAGCTGATTATTTGTGTGCGTGTCGTCTGGTTTGATAGCAGAGTACAGTAGGTCACTGTGTCCATACAGTTTATTACCAGATGATTTTCATGGTGTGTCTGCAGTACAGAATGAGTAATCATGATAGGAAGGAGAGGTTTAATCATCTGATCACAGCAGGATACATGTGGCTTTCTTTGCTTCCGTCTTCTCACAACCAGACGGTGATCGTTGGTCTCGATCCAGCAGCAGTGAAGTAACGTGGACATGAAAATACACTCCTGCTATTTAGAGAACATGTGTGGACGTACTGTGATTGGATTTCAAACCAGACTAAAATATATAATTTATAGCCTCCATCTCAAAGCTGTAATGCTGATTACACACCACTACATGTGTTTGCTGATTGGATAAATGTGAGGGTGCAGGTCGTATCCACGCAGAAATGATTATCAAGGTCAGAGAGCTTCATTATAATGTGCCGAGCGGGTCACAGAGGCCTTTCAGCTATGTAAGCTCCCCTCCCACCAACAACACACACATACATACACTAAAGTGGAAAACATCACAGATACAGTGTGCACTATTGAGAAACTCCACTGAGGCATGCAAGAATTAATAAATAAATGACTTGATAAATAAATATATATGTCATTAAATGTAGCAAAAATATTATTAAAAATAAATACAGTCATTAATTAATTGATAAAATGTGATATAAATTTATATTTCTGTTTTAATTTGCTTCTTTATTTTTATTTTTTGTTTGTTTGTATTAATTCCTTATTTATTTACTCTTCTGTTTAATTTTCCATTTTATTTACTTCTTTTTATTAATGTTTAAATTTATTAATTTATTTTTGCATATATTTTTATTTATTTTTGCATTTGTTTTTATTTATTTTTCATTAATTTTTCATTTATTCATTTATTTCTTGGGGAGCAGCCGGGCATACAGGGAGGCGGGAATGAAGACTGGAGTTGATAAGCAGAAGCACATACCGTTAGTTAGCTAGCTAAAGAAATGTAAAAAGAAATGTGTAAAGAAATGTATAAAGAAAAGAATACAGAAATAAATAAGGGGTGAAATGCAAAGGAAAAATCATGCAGAAATAAATAAATAAAAAATAAATAAAATAAAAGGGAAAATTAAACAGAAGAGCTGATATAGAGAATGGAACGGATAGATAAATAATTATGTCATTAAATGTAGCAAAATTAATATTAATAATAAATGTAGCCATTCATTAATTGATAAAATGTGACATAAATTGATATTTCTGTTTTAATTTGCTTTTCTAAATTTATTTATCTTTGTATTAATTCCCTTATTTATTTACTCTTCTGTTTAATTTTCCCTTTTTATTTATTTATGTATTTAGTTTTTATTTATGTATTTCTGCACGATTTTCCCTTTGCATTTCACCCCTTATTTATTTCTGTATTCTTTTCTTAATACATTTTTTTTACACATTTCTTTATGCATTTCCTTAGCTAGCTAACGGTGTCTGCTTCTGCTTATCAACTCTAGTCTTCATTCCCGGCTCTGTACAGCGGGTCGTCAGCTTGCTGCTGCTCCCCCAGAAATAAATAAATAAAAAATAAATGCAAAAATAATAAAAACAAATGCAAAAAAATAAATAGATACTTTTAAAACTTATTAAAAATAAATACATAAATAAATAAAATGGAAAATTAAGCAGAAGAGTAAATAAATAAGGGAATTAATACAAAGATAAATAAATAAAGAAGCAAATTAAAACAGAGATATCAATTTATGTCACATTTTATCAATTAGTTAATGGCTACGTTTATTTTTTATATTATTTTTTGCTACATTTCATGAAATTTATTTATTTACTCATTTATTTTTGATTTTGGCAGGTTCTGTCCTATATATCAGCAGCTCAAGCTGTAAGAAATTTCCTCTCACTGCTGCTGAAAGAGATATGTGGCAATCTGTACATTTGTTGAAGTGTTTTGTGCTGGAAGCTGTAACGCTGCTGTTATCAGCCACAACGATTAGGCAATAAAAGAGAGAGAAGCTGCAGAAAAACACACACATACACACACATATATTGGACTAAATATGATACATCTGACAGGATTTGATTCTGCGTTTCACTTCTCATTAAAACGCTAAAGTTATGCGAGTCTTATGTCACAAAAAAAGCCGGTTTGAGAACATAAACACTGCTAAGAACGATATCGGAGACGTGTCAGGACGTGTTTAAGCTTGTATTTAAAGAATGTGTTAATCTCTGAATATGTTATGTTGTTGCTCGAGTTTTGCAGGCGATATATATCTAGTAAAACTTGATAAGTTTGTTTTACAACTTCTTGCTGCAGCTGTTTTTTTCCCCTCATGTTCTCATTTCTTTGCTCTCTAATACTTTACTTTACCTCCCCCTGAGCACTATTTCTTAATGCACTCTCTCTACTCTTTCTCTTGTTTTCTTTTATTCTCTCTTCGTCTTTGTCTTCTCGGAGGCCGTCCATCTCCCACCTGAATGCTCCATCTTTCCCTCAGGTGCACTTAAACTTTGGTTCCTGAGCCGTGTCCCAGTTCCATAGTACATTAGTACTATTTCTAATCAGTCATACAGAAACTGAGGTAAATTTAAGAAGTATCTCGGCCAAAATAATCACAATTCACGATATTATTATCCGATATTATTATTATAGGAAATAGAGAAACATTGTGCCCATTTTATATTTCCTGAAGCCTAATCATTTCTTAACGAAGCAGCCTAAACTTAAAATAGATTAATCATTTCAGCTCTAACTGACAAATTAAGTTGACATAATTGTTAATTGGATTTTTACCCTACAATATACTGTTGGTATGATTTAAAAACCTTGAAAGAAAAAGTACTGTATAGTTGTTTTGCTTAAATTAAAATGTATATTATTTAACCTCCTATCTGTGTAAAGTGTAAACAGTGTGAATGAGATATACTGTAGATATAGATTATAGATATAGAAGAGATGTGCGGCCACAGCTCTCTCTTCCCATCACTAGCTATTTGTCAGTCATGTTTCTCAGTTCGTAGACGGAGACGAGCTTCACGATCGAGGCTGTAATTTAATAACGTGGAGAGGCCGAGCTGTCACAACTCATTCATCTCTCTCTCTGTTCTCCAGACGATGCTATTAATCTAAAAGTCGTACTCCTACAAACTGAGTGTGTGTGTCTGTGTTTGTGTGTGAGGCGGTACTGCTTTTGCAAGCAGTTCCTTAAATGCCAGTGAGATGATGATGATGATACTGTGTTGTGAAAAAAGGGGAAAGTTGAGTTGTTTCATAACTGGGCTAAAGTTCTTCTGATTAAATGAAGGCTGGGAGAAGAGAGGTTTTTCTTTTTGTTTTTTTTTGTTTTTGTAACTGCTTTTTTGTGTAAGACGTGGTTTAAGTGACACAACCTCTGCTTTGCAAGGCGTACAGGCCCCGAACAATAATTCAGAATCGTATTATATATGGACATGACTTCGATATCGCTCGTTGTGTTTACATGTGTGTTTGTTTACATCAGAATATCACCAACATGATGCCAGAATAAACAGCAGGGTTTTCTCTACCGTTACAAGACTTGGGCATTGTGCACATTTTTGTTAACAGAGCCGGAGAGTCCATTTTATTTATTGTTTTGGTTGTGTTTTATTTATTGATTTATTTCAAAATTTTATTTATTGGTTTTTGCATGAACATACAATTGTGTCAGAGCATTTATAAAAAGTGAAAAGGTATTTATTATCACTATTTAATTTGTTTCTCTTTATTTTTATTTTTATTTTATTTATTATTATTATTATTATTATAATTTATTTAGATTTTTCTTTTTGTTTAGATTTATTTTTGTTTATTATTATTCCAATTCTGTTTTTTTATTCTTTTATTTCTATTTTCTAACTTTATCTCATTTTTATTTTATTTATTTATTTTTTTCCCCTATTTATTTTTTATTTATTTTTGTTTATTATTATGCCTCTTCTATTTTTTCATTCTTTTATTTATATTTTTTTTAACTTTATCTCTCATTTTTATTTTTATTTTTCAATTTATCTATTTATTTATTATTTTTCAATTCCTTTTTCTATACTTCTCTTCTCTCCTAATATAAATATAAATAAATATGTTATTTTTCCTCCCTGTACATTTATGTATTCTCTGGGCCTATGGACGAAAAATATTACTCATTCCTACTTACTGGAACAATGTGCGGACATTGTGGGGATGCTGAAGCTCACAGACTGCCTCCTAAGGACACTTATGACCCTGTTGTGTCTTAAAACTTGTGATTGTGCTGTTCGACTGGACGTGTTGAAAGGAAATAAAAAGAAGTTAAAAAAAAACAATCAAAAACAACCCCCCCCCCCCCCCCCAAAAAAAACCCCAAAACAAACAAAAAATATTGTTTCCGTTATAGACACTAATAATCATCACAGCAGTGTTTGGTTTTATTTTATTTGTTTTATTTATTTAGGATATTTTGATATAAAAAAATATTCACATTCCAATACCAGTGTCTGAATAGTCATAATAATAAAAGTGAATTGCTCTTTGAAGGGATGTATTTGCATTATTATGCTATTATATTATCATTATATCAGTGACATAGAATGATCTTAAAATTACAATAATATTGTTCATCGCAATTATTTCTGGGACAGTGTATCGTCCAACAAAAGTAGTTATCTTGCTGGAATATGAGTAACGTTAAATTTGATTATTCACACATTAATTTATGAACATGCATCATGTGAACAGAACTAAAATAATGGATCTCTCAGACGTAGATTGACCCTCAAGTAGAGCTGAAACAATCGGTGGATTAATGGATTGGTTGCTGTTTGTTGACACATTGTTCTGTATGTTGTGATGTTTATTAGGGAAGGCAACGAGCCCGGTGATGAGCTGACGGTGACCTACAGAGAGCTGCTGCAGAGAGTCTGTCAGTTCGCCAACGTCCTGAAGTCTCAGGGTGCGTCAACACTACCTGTTCTTAAAACTACCTGATCAATAATAAAACTGAACATCGGTCTCCTCGTCCAGTATAACAAGACTAACGTGATTATTATTATCCACTTCATCATACTCCTGTTGTCTTTGCGTCTGCAGGAGTGAAGAAGGGCGACCGCGTCTCCATCTACATGCCCATGGTGGTGGAGCTGGTGGTCGCCATGTTGGCCTGCGTCCGCATCGGAGCCGTTCACTCCATAGTGGTGAGTTGGAGAGACGTGGCTCGTTAATGTCGACACGGTGAATCATGGGTAGTTTGAGATAGATGTTGATACCGTGAGTGCTGCTGTTTCCAGTTTGCAGGTTTCTCTGCGGAGTCTCTGTGTGAGAGGATCCTGGACTCTGAGTGTTCGCTGCTCATCACAGCAGGTGAGAAATCACATCTACATTACAGCTTTTCATAAGAGTACTATGGAAGGCCTTGTGGGGTCCACAAAACTACATTACTGATGAAACTATATATGTGTTTATTAAAGATTTACGTCTTCAGTAGGAACCAATGGGCTTGGAGCTGAGAGTCACAGACAGGAAGTCAGACAGTACTGACAGACGGACTAATGTGTTGTTGGTTTGCTTCATGGGATTTGATGAAATAAGAAAAAAATACAAAATATCACCAGACTTCTGCTTTAAGTGTCACACAGGTTATCAACATTTACCAGCATTCACTCTGTGTTCATCTGTAACAGAAGAGGTCCAGTGTCTCGTCCTCAGCACAACTTGTGGCTGTCAGTGACCAGTTTAGCTCTTATTTTCAGCATGTTTTTTTTTTTTACATTATTCAGACTTTTTTCAGACTTTTTTTCAGACATATGTCAGACTTTTCTTCTGTATTTTTTTGGACCTTTTTCTGACTTTTCTTCAGACATTGGTCAGAATTTTCTTCTGCCTTTTTTCTGCCTTTTTTGAAAATTTTTCTGACATTTTTTCAGACATATATTGGACTTCTTTCTGCCTTTTTTTTGGACATTTTTCGGAAATATGTCGGACTTTTCTTCTGCCTTTTTTTGGACATTTTTCTGACATTTTTTCAGACATATGTCGTACTTTTCTAATGCCTTTTTTTAGACATTTTTCTGAATTTTTTTCAGACAAGTCAGACTTATCTTCTACCTTTTTGGACGTTATTTTTTGGAAATTTTTTTCAGACATTTTTTTTCAGACATATGCCGGACTTTTTTTGGAAATTTTTCTGTCTTTTCTTCGGACATATGTTAGACTTTTCTTCTGCCTTTCTTCTGCCTTTTTTTGGACATTTTTCTGACTTTTTTTAAGACAAGTCAGACTTTTCTTCTTCCTTTTTGGACGTTATTTTTTGGAAATTTTTTTCAGACATTTTTTTTCAGACATATGCCAGACTTTATTTCTGCCTTTTTTTGAAATTTTTCTGACTTTTCTTCAGACATATGTCAGACTTTTCTTCTGCCTTTCTTCGGCCTTTTTTTTTTGTACATTTTTCAGACATTTTTCTTGCAGGCCACTGAAGCCTCCCTCTGGCTTCCTAGTGAAGCTGAATGGTTGAATGGTTGGAGCTATTGGCTGAGACGAGGATCTGAGCTGTAACCACTGATCAAAGTCTTATTAGCTGGATTAGAGTCCTGGGAAATAAACCTGTTAATGGCCCGGGGTTCATTGAAGTCCTGTAAGCGGATCAGTCTTTCATTCTGACCGGCAGTGTACTCGTAGAGTTTTATTACCTTGTAAAGAAAGTAATGAGAGCATGAATGGTGAAACGGAGCTCCACTCAGTGTAGTTTTACTACTGCAGATAAAGTTTAGTAAACTATCTGAACTACACATGAAACTGCAGGAGGTGAGGCCCTGCTGTAAAACTGTGGAGCTCCACATCCACAGAGACTTGTTGGCAATGACTGATAGAAATTTAAAGGGCCAGTGTGTAACATTTAATGGGATCTATTAGCAGAAATGGAATACAATATTAAAAAGTATGTTCTTTTTAGTGTATAATCACCTGAAAATAAGAATCGTTGTGTTTTCGTTACCTTAGAATGAACCGTTTTATATCTATATGTAGCCCAGAACTGACAAACCAAACTCTGGCTCTAGAGGGACATTTGCATTTTTGCGTTTTTTCGCACGCTTGGCACACGAGAGAAGTTTCAGTTGGTTGCAATCTGCAACGTCACCGCTAGAAGACACACTGTGAAAGGGTTAAAGTTGTAAGTCAAAAACACGGACAACTCCCAGACCAGACACACACCCGTCTACATTATTTCCAGTCTCGGCTGCTGTTAGCCCGAACCAACAAGTACGTTTTGTTCTTACTGAAACTGGTCTGACTGCAGAATAAATCTTTCTTCTCTCTCTCTTCATCATCTGTCTCTCTTTGTTCATCTCGTCTCGTTCGTTCAGATGGTTTCTATCGAGGAGATAAGCTGATCAACCTGAAGCTCTTGGCCGACGAAGCGCTGCAGAAATGTAGAGACAAGTAAGCTGTCGAGACACACACACATACTTTTACTTGTATATTAGTGAGGACCCTCATTAACATAAATTATTCCCAAGCCTCAAACCCAACCATCACAACTACATGTTTACGAAAACTCTAACTGTAACTTTAACATCAATCTAAACACATGAGTACAACTCACAAAATACTGCAGAATTACACAAACAGGTTATTTTGTTGTTATTGTTTATGATTGTTTATTTTTTTGTTTCCTCATTAACAACTCCTCTTTTTAGGGTTCATATTAAAACATACATATTAGGGGGACAATCGCAAATTAATCGCACATTTTTTTTATCTGTTCAAAATGTACCTTAAAGGTAGAGGTTAGTTGCAGCCCTAGTTGAGAGAACCATGCTGGTTATAAGAAGGTAATGAGGACCATTTCTGTGTCTCTGTGCAGAGGTTTCCCTCTACGCAGGTGTATCATGCTGAAGCACCTGTCCAAAGAAGCAGAAGAGACTCCGCTGGGCTCTCAGTCTCCTCCCGCCAAACGGTCCTGTCCTGATCTGCAGGTAAACGATAAACTGAAAAACCCAAACTGGGCTCATGGCGTGTCCTTCATATGTTTAAGTTCACATCCTCCCCAAGAAATCATCGTTGCTTTGCTTCTCCAGGCTTATCCTTTAAGTATAGTTTTATTTTATTTCAGTTCATCAGTTATGTTAATAAAGTTAGAGACTGGTAGAAGCCTCTGGAGTCTGACGTAGTAGTTTATTAAGATGTTACGTCCACCCAACAAGGACGGTTCCTGACTTCTCCTCAACTATTTTTATAATTGGTGGTTGTGGATCTTCGGATCAATCTTGAAAAGCTCATAAAACTTCTCTGAATTTCTCAACTTGAGGTGATGTTGTGGACCCTGTTTTCCTTCTTAATTTTGTGTTCTTTAATTTGGGTTTTTAAAACAGCCGCTCTCCTTCATTAACTTCTCCTTCCTCCTCCTCCTCTTCCTCTTCCTCCTTTCCTTCCCTCCCGTCCAGCAGGAGAAACAGACAGGGAGAGTAAAGAAAACACGTCCTGTTCCGCAGGTATTTTCATTCCCTCCTCCCTCCACTAAACCCCCCATAACTCCTTTTTGTTTTTGCCTTTTAAAGGGATATTTCACCCACAAGTAGAATTATCATATCACTGCTGCGGGGTAAAAACAATAAATAAAGTAAGAAGAAAAAGTTCATTATTTTAGGGGGATTTATTGTGTTGTCTTTCATGACTTGTTGGCTCTTAAAATTAATGATTCTATATATATTTATTACACGGCTTTGTTGAATACTCAATTCTGATTGGTCCATCACGGCGTTCTATGGTCTGTTATTTCTTTATAACAGACCGTTGCTATGTATAGCAGACCGTTGCTATGTCTAACAGAACGTTGCTATGCATAACAGACCGTTGCTATGTATAACAGACCGTTGCTATGCATAACAGAACGTTGCTATGCATAACAGACCGTTGCTATGTATAACAGACCGTTGCTATGCATAACAGACCGTTGCTATGCATAACAGACCGTTGCTATGCATAACAGACCGTTGCTATGTATGGTAGACTGTTGCTATGCATAACAGACCGTTGCTTTGGGCGCAGCTCTGATGTCGGACTCTGGCGGACCGTTTTGTGTCAAATTATTGATTTCTTCAGTGAGTAGCCGTGTAATAAGCGAGATAACGTACAGCTAGCGGGTCATCGTTGTGACCGCTCTGCGTCGGGGTGCAGCATCGCCCTGTCGGGGTTTATTTCACAACAATGACCGGCTCGTTGTACATTATCCCTTACACATATATATTATCTGATATAATTTAAGAAACTGTTATTGTTGATTTATTGTTTTTATCCAGCGACAGCGGTTAGTTATTCCTGTGATTTCTGACGGTTCAGATTACATTTTTGAACATGTAAACATGAAACATGAAACATTAAAATATTTTCCCCCTGATTTACAAACAAATGAGCATAAATATCTCATTAATATCTGCTGACACAATGAAACTAAAATTAAGATGTAAAACATGATTTTATGTTACCTCTAATGACTTGTCAGCTTTAGAAATGACATTTCAGATTGACTTGATATGTAAAATCTTATGATACAATCTGCAGCAGAATCAAAATTAAGACCAACATTTAGACAACAATGGAAATAAAAATAAGAACTTTAAGTTCACAGAGACGATATTGCACCATAAAAGATTGGAAAGTGTTACTTCTTACTTGTTCTCAGGTGTTTTCTGGACCGTCTAAACTCGTTGGAATAAAAAGTAAATTCTCTGTAAGTGTGGACTTTGTATTAACACCGTTTTTCTCTCTTTGTTGTGAACTCACTCTTTATGTTGTTCACTTTTTACCTACTCTCTTGTACAAAATGAGCTGCTGTCTCTGAAGGGCGTTATTATATTATTAGTGAATGTCTCACTAATAATGCTGATAACTGCTGTAACACTTTTCTCCTTAACTGAGGTCAGGAAGAATCCGGGCTCTGTTGTTGTTGTTGTTGTGGTTCATTAGATTTTATAAATATATTTTCTGCAATTTTTAAACCATTTCTGAAGGCCACATTTCTCAGCTGGCAGTATTTTTTCTTGGGGTGGGAAAAAAATCAATTCACCTATGTATCGCAATTTTTTTTTTTTTTTTACGATTTACGGCATTTTTTAATGCCAGAATCGATATATTTGCTTCATTTGAGTCTACATTTCATAACATATTTATTTATTTATCGAGTCATTTATTTATTCATTCATTTATTTTGATTTTGGCAGATTCTGTCATCCATATGAGCCCATTTGATGAGATTGATCCAAAAACACTTAAAATAATTGGAAAGATTCTGTGGAGTCATGATTTATTTAATGACTAAATCTTTGTCTGTATCTTTCTCTTTCTCAACATAAATCTTTCTGCGTATTTAGCTAATCTTTCCTTAATTTGATCTCTCTTCTCTTTTATCTTTCTGTTAGTCCAAACATTTTCAGGCTTTGTGTCTAACAAAAATAACATTTTCTCCATTATATTCCTTAAACTATATTCACATTTTACCTCATGTTTTTGTTGTAGTCTTATTAGATATCCGATGGTAAGTGACCCAGACACAAGGGGAAAAAGTTACAAGAGAACCTATATGTTTGTAACTTTTCTAACAACTCTTTGCTGCTTTATTAACTGTAACTCTGATCTACAGTTTTCATGTTTTACACTCGTGTCCCAACTAGTTTGTCAAACTAACTTTCTTTCTCTTTTGCTCTGTGTTTTAGATTGTAGAGACATTTGTTGTTGTTGATTGATTGATTGATTGATTGACGGGGATTTTATTGATAATTTGTGTGTTCATTTGTCCTCTCTGTTTATGTCTGTGCACGTTTTGTTTTGACACCAGGTCCCGTGGAACCCCGAGGTGGACTTGTGTTGGCACACTCTGATCCGTGGAGCGTCAGACGAGTGTGAACCGGAGTGGTGCGACTCTGAAGATCCTCTCTTCATCCTCTACACCAGCGGCTCAACCGGCAAACCAAAGGTAGAGTACAAGCTACGGATGGGCCGGTGGAAACATGTTCGAACCGGTTTCATATTAAGCTAAACACTGGACCGGACTGGTTTACCAAACTTTACCACTAGGTGTCGCACTTGACTCAGCAGCTGCTCCTGAGTGGAACATGATGAGACTCTGGGCCTTTCTCAAACCACCTCCTACCTAAACCTTCTCCCTACCTACTTCCACTCCACTCATATGGAGGGTCCACCATTTAAAGTGACATCCCAAATCAATTAGCCCAACTAGGGCTGCACGATTATGGCTAAAATGATGATCACGATTATTCATAGATTTTAGGGACAAAATATTTTTATTGCAATTGCACATTTAAATAAACAGAGCGCTGCTTTCACTTCCATGATGTGCTTCATTCACCAATGTCATCCTTTTACTTTGTTATTGTCATCTATTGTGGTTATTTGCATAAAAACACACAATTCAAATGATTAGGAAATAATTATCGTATTTTATTTGAATATTTGCTTTGATTAAAAACAATCTTGGCATTAGTATTTCTAATTATATATTTTAGGCTGCTTAGAGCGAGTGTTAGGAAGTTAAAAAGGTCATAATTCTCTCTTTATTATCTATTTTATATTGATGTGAAAACATCTCCTTCAAAAAACTGGATTTATTCAAGTTTCTCACCAAAAACTACATTTTACAAGGTTACATTTGAACGCATCATGATAGCGTTATAATTTACCATCCCCCAATACTCTTTTTTTACTGCACTGAGCCTGAACGCACCATAATGTAACTCCATGGAACCTCCGTTAACGGTGCTGTTTAGCTCCGTGCTGTCGGCAGACGAGTTTTAAAATGTTGAACTATCAATAAAGATCAAAACCAGCAGGATATTTCATGTTGGAGCATCACGAGTATTTTTACCTCCACCATTAAAGTTAGGATTTCTGTCCTATTAATTCCCATCTTTGCTCTTTAAATGACACGTTTTAATCATGAAATATAATTATTTACCAGCGCTCCTCTCTCCTCTCGTCTGCAGGGCGTTCTCCACACAGTCAGCGGCTACATGCTCTACACCGCCACCACCTTCAAACTGGTGTTTGACCACCAGCCCGATGACGTCTACTGGTGCACGGCAGACATCGGTTGGATCACGGGACACTCCTACATCACCTACGGCCCGCTGGCTAACGGCACCACCAGCGTCCTGGTGAGTGGCCGCTGAGCGACGGTGGGATTACACAACTTCCTGTTTTTTTACAAACTTCAGCCAACTTGGCTGACGGTCGCTCTATTGTGACCGACTGCAGGTGGTGTCTGATTTTATCTGCAACTAAAGAAGGATAAAATAAATACATCCGTCCTATGATTGATATTTAAAGTTTAATGTGTAGAACAATTAAGCCCAATGAATTGTAAAATATTTTACTTTTAATTAAAAAAAAAACTTGCAACCTCAATAATATACCAGATTCTTGTGATTGGACAGCGTCAAAATATAATAATATACAATAGATTAGATTATTTAAAAATTAGAGCTGTCAATCAATTTAAATATTTAATCGCATGATTGTCCATAATTAATTGTGATTAATCACAAATTAAGCGCACACAAAAAATTGAATTTTTTTTTTCTTTTTTCGAAAAATGTGAAAAAAAAATCGAAAAATGTCCCCGAAAAAGTCTGACAAATGTAAAAAAAAGTCCAAAAAAACTCTCGAAAAATGTCAAAAAAAAGTCTGACAAATGTAAAAAAAAATGTCCCAAAAAAAAATCTAAAAAATATCCGAAAATGTAAAAAAAATGTAAAAAAAGAAAAGACTATGACTTGCCCCAAACTGCATGTGGTTATGATTAAAATGTCAAAAAAAAAAAAATTCGAAAAATGTCAAAAAAAAAAAATGTCTGAAAAATGTCAAAAAAAAAAGACTGGAAAATGTCCAAAAATGTAAAAAAAAAAAAAAATGTTTTCGAAAAATGTCAAAAAAAAAAAAGTCTGAAAAGGTCCAAAAAATGTAAAAAGTAAAAAAATCAAAATATTTTTTTTTTTTAAAAATGTAAAAAAAAAAAAAAAAATCGAAAAATGTCCCCAAAAAAGTCTGACAAATGTCAAAAAAAAAAAAAAGTTCGAAAACTGTAAAAAAAAAAAAAAAAATGTATGAAAAATGTAAAAAAAAAAAGACTGGAAAATGTCCAAAAATGTCAAAAAAAAAAAATGTTTTCGAAAAATGTCAAAAAAAAAAAAGTCTGAAAAGGTCCAAAAAATGTAAAAAGTAAAAAAATCAAAATATTTTTTTTTTTTAAAAATGTAAAAAAAAAAAAAAAAATCGAAAAATGTCCCCAAAAAAGTCTGACAAATGTCAAAAAAAAAAAAAAGTTCGAAAACTGTAAAAAAAAAAAAAAAAATGTATGAAAAATGTAAAAAAAAAAAGACTGGAAAATGTCCAAAAATGTCAAAAAAAAAAAATGTTTTCGAAAAATGTAAAAAAAAAAAAAAAAGTCTGAAAGGGTCCAAAAAATGTAAAAAGTAAAAAAAAAAAAAAAGTTTTTTAAAAAAATGTAAAAAAAAAAAATCGAAAAATGTCCCCAAAAAAGTCTGACAAATGTTAAAAAAAAAAAAAAAAAAAAAGTCTGAAAAATGTAAATAAACAAATGTCAAGAAACACATTGTCCAGAAACCCTCACAGGTTCTGCATTTAGCATACAACAATATGCTCAAATCATAACATGGCAAACTGCAGCCCAACAGGCAACAACAGCTGTCAGTGTGTCAGTGTGCTGACTTGACTATGACTTGCCCCCAAACTGCATGTGATTATCATAAAGTGGGCATGTCTGTAAAGGGGAGACTCGTGGGTACCCATAGAACCCATTTACATTCACATGTCTGGAGGTCAGAGGTCAAGGGACCCCTTTGAAAATGGTCATGACAGTTTTTCCTCTCCAAAATTTAGCGTAAGTTTGGAGTGTTATTTAAACTCCTTCACTACAAGCTGGTATGACCTGGTTGGTACCGATGGAAGTTAATGCGTTAAAGAAATTAGTGGCGTTAAAACGAATTTGCGTTATTATGGCGTTAACTTTGACCGCCGTGGTATTTACGGGTTGTTGTGTTTGTTTGTGTTTCAGTTTGAGGGCCTGCCTACGTACCCAGACGTTAGCCGTATGTGGGAGATCGTGGACAAATACCAGGTGACCAAGTTCTACACCGCTCCGACCGCCATCAGACTCCTGATGAAGTACGGCAGAGAGCCGGTGCAGAAGTGAGTCGTCTCTGTGATTACTGTTGTTCTATGTTAGTGTGTATGGGAGGTGTTTTTACTGGTTTAAATCCCGTTGTCTCTCTGCAGGTATAAGAGAGAGTCTCTGAAGGTTTTGGGGACGGTGGGAGAGCCCATCAACCCCGAGGCCTGGCAGTGGTACTACAACGTGGTGGGAGAGAAGAGATGTCCGATAGTCGACACCTTCTGGCAGACAGAAACTGTACGTTATTACAGGCTGCCAGTAGGATTGTTGTTTAATTAATTTCCTCATAGACAGGAAACGTTCTCTACGATCTAGACACTTAAAAAGAAAACTTTTATATGTTCACTCAGAAGCAGTGATTCACACCGTGTGTGATTAAAAGAACATTAACGGGATGTTTTCTGGCCTTTCAGGGTGGACATGTGTTGACTCCTCTACCTGCAGCCACACCCATGAAACCGGGATCTGCTGTGAGTAAATGATGTACCAACAGAACTCACTCAATACTCGACTTCACTTCAACTTTGTGAGGAAAAGCAAATGTATTTATGTAGCACAATTCATGCATGCTGTTGGTATTTCAAAGTGCTTTACAGACATTTAAATTAGATTAGAATAAGTAAATAAATAAATAATGAAAATATGTATACAAATTTGGAGATAATGCTGTGAAAATAAAGACACAAAAGCAAAATAAAAGCGATAATTAAAAAGCAGCCAAAAATTGCTGAGTTTTAAGCTGTGATTTCAAAAACGTTTTTTTTTTTTTTTTTTCTTATTTTGCACTTTTGCAAACTGCATAAAAGCAGACAACAGATGTGAAACAGATGTGACAGGTGAGATCAAGAAGCCACAGGTGTAAACATTCGGGTCTCCCCCCCAAATATAATCTCTTTATGCTGACGCAGTTTTGAGCTTATTTCTCTCTGATTTTACCTTCATTTAATATTTAGTAACTTCTCAGGTAAACATCACAGAACCGCGGTTAATGGCTTAAAGTGAAGGAAATACCTGTATTATTAACTGTACAAACATAAATTACTGAATTTAATATTCTCCATGAAAGTATTGGACAGTTAATACTAGGGCTGTCAATCGAAATGTTTAATCACACATTATTTATCTGTTCGAAATGTACCTTAAAGGGAGATTTATCAAGTATTTAATACTCTTATCAACATGGGAGTGGACAAATATGCTGCTTTATGCAAAAGTATGTATATATTTATTATTTGAAATCAATTAACAACACAAAATAATGACAGATATTGTCCAGAAACCCTCACAGGTACTGCATTTAGCATAAAACAATATGCTCAGATCATAACATGGCAAACTGCAGCCCAACAGGCAACAACAGCTGTCAGTGTGTCAGTGTGCTGACTTGACTATGACTTGCCCCAAACTGCATGTGATTATCATAAAGTGGGCATGTCTGTAAAGGGGAGACTCGTGGGTACCCATAGAACCCATTTACATTCACTGATCTGGAGGTCAGAGGTCAAGGGACCCCTTTGAAAATGGCCATGCCAGTTTTTCCTCGCCAAAATTTAGTGTAAGTTTGGAGCGTTAATTAACCTCCTTCATGACAAGCTAGTCTGACATGGTTGGTACCGATGGATTCATCAGGTTTTATAGTTTCATATGATACCAGTATCTTCACTCTAGCTTTAAAACTGAGGCCGGTACTACCCCAGGTAGGCCCTAATATTTATACATTGAAGAAGTTCAACATCTGCCATCTTCTCTTCTTCTGTCCTCCAGACGTTCCCGTTCTTCGGCGTGGTGCCGGCCATCTTGAATGAGTCAGGAGAGGAGCTGGAGGGGCCGAGTGAAGGATACCTGGTGAGGATCATCATCATCATCATCATCATCATCATCATCATTATCATCATCAGCACCGTTATTTCTGTGTTAACTGACGTGTGTTGATGATCAGGTGTTCAAACAGCCGTGGCCCGGTGTGATGAGGACGGTGTACGGCAACCAGCAGAGGTTTGAAACCACCTACTTCAAGAAGTTCCCTGGATACTACGTCACAGGAGACGGTGAGAGAGACCAGAGCGCCGTTCCCGGGGACATATATCAGAATATGATTTTTATTTTAGTGTCCTCTTTCTTTTGTTTTGTTTTCTTAATTTCTTATTTTGTTGTATTTATTATTTTAAATAATTTTTTTCTATAATCTGTTTCCAGCATTTGAATTTATATTTAATCTATACTTTATCATACTATCAACTATTATAGTTTACTCTATTACCTTTTATTTATCTATTTATTTATTATCAATGTGCGGATCAACAGACGGAGACAACATCCAACATCCTTTATGTTTTATTTTAAAGAACTCACACCGCCTCCCAGTACGACTACAGTCCTCAACAACAAACCACAGTGTGCACTTTGTGCTGCTGCTAAACTTTATGTTTACAACGCTTGTTTAAACTTTACTGTTTTGATTTCCAGGTTGCCGTAGAGACAAAGATGGTTACTATTGGATAACGGGGAGGATAGACGACATGCTGAATGTCTCCGGTAAGACCGACCACCCTCTGTCCTTTACTGTACGACACTCTCATCCCTGGTTTCTCTCCTTTTTTCTTCACATTTTTGTTGAATATTAATTTTAATATTATTTTATTCTTCCCAACTGAGCAACTTTCTCACTAGTTTAGGCAACATTTAAGGACACTTTACAGACAAAACAAAACAGAGCTTAGCAACAGAACTATTACACAGCTATGCATTGAACCCTTTCTCCTTTGTTTTTGTTCTAAATGATTTAACTTATTTCAGTTTTTCAGTTTTTTTCTCAAAATACATTTTTATTAAGAGTGAGTTTATTCCAGTGTCTACACAACAGCCTGCATAAAACGTTGTTAGATTAGAGATGGATTTAGAAGCACATTGATATTATGATATTATATATGATATAACAAAAAATTATAATAAATAATGACATAATCAAGCAACTTTTCAAGCACTTTCCATTGAGAATATTCGACAACACGTCCCTCGGACATTGCATGCAAACTGGCAAACTTGGGCTGCAACTACTACTAACGATTATTTTCATTGTCCATTAATCTGTCGCTTATTTTCTTAATCATTAATTGATTCGTTTTTTGGTCTTTAAAATGTCAAAGATATTCAGTTTACTGTCATAGAGGAGTAAAGGAACCAGAAAATATTCACATTTACTTTACATTTCACTTTTATTTCCTTACAAAATGACTCAAACCAATTAATTGATCATCAAAATAGTGGTGATTAATTTAATAGTTGACAACTAATCGATTAATCGTTGCAGCTCTAGTGCAAACACCCACAGAAAACACGTCTATGGCAAATTAAGAACCTTTTCTTTTTTAATACAAAACTTAATGACGTAAGTTCTTGTATTAAAAGTATCTGTAGAAAAATGGATTCAAGGACGGAGACTTCACACAGCTTCTTAGAGAACGTGAACAGGAGAAAATCAAAGTCGATCTGTAATATGGTCCCCATCTTTCCCTTCCAGGTCATTTACTGAGTACAGCGGAGGTGGAGTCGGCGCTGGTGGAGCACGAGGCCGTGGTCGAGGCCGCCGTGGTGGGCAGACCTCATCCTGTCAAAGGAGAGAGCCTCTACTGCTTCGTAACTCTCACTGATGGAGTGACGTACAACCGCACGCTGGAGGCGGAGCTCAAGAGACAAGGTTGGTGAACACGGCTCGGTCGGGAAAGGTGCATTCAAGTATTTATTTTAGGGTCGTCGACGTTAACGCGATAATAAAACACGTTAACGCAAATTCGTTTTAACGCCACTAATTTCTTTAACGCATTAACGCAACTTGCTATTTTTAGGTTGTAGCAGTTTTAAAACTAGAGTGTAGATACTGGTATCATATGAAACTAGAAAACCTGATGAATCCATCGGTACCAACCAGGTCATACTAGCTTCTCATGAAGAAGGCTAAACAATGCTACAAATTTGTGCTAAATTTTTGCGAGGAAAAATTGTCATGGCCATTTTCAAAGGGGTCCCTTGACCTCTGACCTCCAGATATGTGAATGTAAATGGGTTCTATGGGTACCCACGAGTCTCCCCTTTACAGATATGCCCACTTTATGATAATCACATACATTTGCATAAAGCAGCATATTTGCCCACTCCCATGTTGATAAGAGGATTAAATACTTGACAAATCTCCCTTTAAGGTTCATTTTGAACAGATAAAAAATGTGTGATTAATTTGCGATTAATCGCGATTAACTATTTATTTTATTGGCAACTCTAATTTCTTTATTATATTCTTGTCGGGGAGGAAGAGCTTCATGGGAAACTAAAAGTCTTTTTTGGGGTAGAGAAAAAGGAGAGTTAAACAATCAGCCCTAATTCTGAACTCGCTGTACAGAATATGAACGAAGTAAATAAAACATGCAAAGAAAAGGGCTTCAGTGAAGGTTTTCCAAACAATTTCTGCCAAAGATTAAAGTTGTGTCTGAGTTTCTTTTAAGGCATTTTAAGTTCTACAGTAAAACCTGGTTTTCAGTGACAGTTCATTTGTTATCTTTGTTGTTCACAGTGCGGGAGAAGATCGGTGCCATCGCTACACCAGACTTCATCCAGAATGCTCCAGGACTCCCCAAGACCAGATCTGGTAAAGTAACCAAAGTTACAGTAAACTAGTGACAATGCGCTGCGCCCGTTCAGCATGACTGCAGGTATTGTTGCTTGCAGCATTGTTAAGGGGGCGTGCACGCTCTTGTAGCCGCTCGGAGCGTGTGCGGGCCGATTGCTTGGCACCAGGAAGTTCTCCTTGCAGCGTTTTCGAGAAGCGCTCGTTGACTCAAACAGCGAAGTGAAGAACAGTTCGGTTGTAACGTTAGTATATCCAGCATCCACCAGCAAAAGTGAACTGCAGTCAATGAGCCGCGGCCTGTAAAGACCTGCTGCAGACGATATGCTCGACATGTTCAAATAGCACCAACTTCGACACTGCACGTCTTTGGGTCCCCAGCAATACACCCGCCAAATGTGAAGTAGATCGGAAGAACGGTTCTTGAGATATGTGAAGGACACACAGACAGAGTTTCCTCGCTTTAGTTAGATAGATGGTCAGAATAAAGCAGGTTTTTATTTTAGTACTCGTGGAGGAGGAGATTTAGACACTTTTCAAAGAGCCAAACCTGACAGATCATGAACACTAACATATTTAGAGCTGTGACTAAACCCTAGTTTCATTTCCAAATTACCAAAACTCCTCTTCTTTAACTTGCTCCTTGTGGTATTCAGCGGTACACACTGACATTTAACACATTTTACTGGAACAATGTTTCTTCGAGAATTATTTTCTACTTAAGTATGATTGCAACGATGGAAAACTATGAGGAGAAAATATGTTTCTGCTACAATATGTTTTAAGCTTGGTGCGTTTCCTCATTGGTGTTTTCACGTCGGCCACTCTAGATTTTCTACAGGCTCGGCACCTGCTGGATTTTACACACTGGTCCTTTAAGATTATCTCACCATCATCACTTTCTGCCCTCCGCTCTGCGCAGGTAAGATCATGCGACGGGTGCTCCGCAAAATCGCCTGTGACGAACGAGACCTGGGCGACATCTCCACGCTGGCCGACTCCTCGGTGGTCGAGCAGCTCTTCCAGAACAGATGCTGCACCGGCATGTGAAGGCCTCCAGGATCCTCGCCGGAAGGCTCCGACTGCAGCCGCACGCCAGCGGCCACAAACCCAACCAGGGGGAGAAGAGGAGGAAGAAGAGGAGGAACACGAAACTGGCCTTGTCCAACAAACAACCTTTAGCTCCTGATGAGTAGGTGTGCAGCAGAGCCTTATTTAAAACGACGCCAGCAGGTAGAGAAACAACATCTAGATGTAGATGTTTCCCACGTCTGTAGAAGAAGAAATAATTTTAACAGCAGCAAAGAAAGAGTAGGAATTAATACGTACATCAGTCTGTAGCTGCTGTTAAAACAACAAGGCAGAGCGAGAAGCTAGAGGTTGTTTCTGTGAAAGGCCGTGCTGCAGTCCAACTCTGTGGAAGAGGTAGAACAGGGTAACACTTCCTTTGGTTTTATCCTCGTGTTTTAGCCAATAATAAACAGCAATATCTGCTATTTAAGTGCTCGGTATGAGTATGCATTCAGTACTTGTACGGTACTGTTGTACAGCAGTGAGTCTCAGTACAATAGTTTTCCGGTGGTTAAAGTGTTTCCACACTGGAACGAGGCTAACGTGAAGTGCTACCTGTAACTGTAGTTAATGCAACAAGTTGTCTCCTCCCCTCGCTCGCTGCCATAGTACTGTTATGTACACTGATAATTACACTCAATATTTCTACTAGTTTTGATTTGTCATTTTCTAAAAAAAACTATAGATTTGTGTCATTTTTTTGACGTAGGATTCGTTGGCTGTATCTGTAGTGTGTCTGCACGCTTTGTATGTTCTTTCTCTTTGTGTTTAAGTTGCAGAGCGACTGGTGTAAACTGGGAAAGTGTGTTCTGCGTCCCGTGTAGCTCCGGACACCACGCGGTCGCCTCCTCTCTCAAAAGCCCCAAACCAGCTGCAGATCTCATGTTAAAAAGGGAAAAACGTGTGTCATGAATTTCCCAATAACTCAAAAACAAAACCGTCTTCATATATTTAAAGGGACAGTTCCCCCCCCCAAAGTCAAAAACACATATTGGTGCGTGCATCTACTCGTGGACGAGAGGCTCGCCCTCGTCACAGCGCGAGATGTAAACATTAATAGCGTCCTCCTCGGCTGAGCTGTAACGTTAGCTAGCTCACTGGTGCTACGTGGGCCAGCTGTAAACTATAAACTAGGGCTGTCAATCAATTAAAATATTACACGGCTTTGTTGAATACTTGATTCTGATTGGTCAGTCACAGCGTTTTACGGTCTGTTATTTCTTTATAACAGACGGTTTATTCATTTTCAGGATAAGGCTGCGTTTTTATTATTGTCTGACAACTTATTCCACGAAAAGACCAAAACCAACAATGTGTCAGTGCGTCTCTCAGTACTTTCTGACTTCCTGTCTGTGGCTCTCAGCTTCAAACCCTCATTGTTGGTTTAGATCTTTTTATGGGATTCATCGACAACAAGAAAAATATAAAATAGGACTGAGGGCTGGGACAATTCACCTATCTCCTGATTCAATAATATCACGATACTTGGGTGCCGATTCGATATGTATTGCGATTTTTAAGTACTGCGATTCAATATTATGATTTATTGAGATTTTTGTTAACTTTTTTAACACTAGATACGATAACGTTTCCTGTCCGTGACAGAGTTAGCATGCAGCTTTAGCCGTGATGTCTAGCTCTGCTTTTCCTGCAATGTGTGAAACCCAAAGTGTTTCCATCCTTTACTGGATGTGTAGTGTTTACCACTTTGGATTTAACATGTGAGGGTGCAGGTCGTATCCACGACGACCCTCCAACGTTTTATACTTTCTGAGGTTTGTTTTAGTTGACGGATACGGAACGGATATGACGTCACGTTACTCAGACTACAACAATAAAAGCGGTAACTTCCTTCTTCCTCCACATAGACTCAGATGACGCAGATATATCGATTCTGTCATTAAAAAAATCTATTTAGAAATCGTAAAAAAACAAATCGCGATACATAGGTGAATCGATTTTCTTTCCCACCCCTAGTATCACCACACTTCCTCCAACCTTTAGTGCTTCTTTTAAGCTACTAGTAAAAGTCTTTAACTTCATTCTTCCTGTGCTGAGAGACTGAAGTCAAGGTTGAAGCAACGTACAATTCACGACACAAAATTGAGTAAAAATCAACTAAATGTGAACTCTGAGCTCGTTTTGGGCTTTAAAGGTTTCTCCTCTTCGTTTCCACGTCTGTGATTTGTGAGAATGATTTAGTGCGATGAACCTCGCACAGATTTCATCATGTTTTTAAATTGGTTGCCGTTTGTGTCTCAATGTGCCAACATGAGTAACAGTGGAGCTGAGTGTATAAAGCTAATAATTTTATCTAACGTTCAAGAAAAATGTGCAGCTGCTTATTTGATTTTAGAAGCTTTTTATTTTTGTTTGTATAATAACTCGGGTGAAGGAAAGAGAATTATGCTGTTTGTATTTTTTTTTGTTTTTTTCTCTGTTCAGTATGGAGGAACACAAGGGTCACTTAAATAGTAATAAAGCATTTAATTGATTAATAACTAATTTTACAATAAAAATAACCATTAATAAATCTGTTTACAAAATGATTTATTAATCTATGAATAATAGGACAAAATTACAAAGTAATTTATAATTTGACATTTAATAAAAAGAATTTACAAATGAAATATTAATCCATCAATAAATTAAAAACAGTCAACAAGTACATCATTTAAAAATACATTAATGAGTTTATAAATAGATAATGGAATTTAAAGAGAAATAAATACTTGGATTCACAAAACCAAATAAGAATACAGGTTTTAATCAGGCATTTAAAAGGGCAATTTAAATGATGTATTTATTGACTGTTTTATGGTGGGTTTTTTTTATCATTTCATTTGTAAATTCTTTTTATGATTCCTTTTATTGCCCATTAAAATGTCATAATTAATTATTTTTATTACTTTAATTTAGTCCATATATTCATAGATTAATAAATAAATGTATAAACAAATGTATTAATGCCTATTTTTTATTGTACAATTAGTTATTAATCAGTTAAATGCTTTATTACTATTT
>CAKAOJ020000561.1:127500-154154 GCA_916701645.2 Sebastolobus alascanus
TCAGATTATATTTTATTTCATGTAGTTTGTTATCATATAGATTTTTTTTCACCCACCTTAAATTGTTTTAAAATATGACAGTGAATGAAAAAAATCACAGGAAAAATAATCTTCCCCGCCTCATAAAAAGCATTTTTTTGAATCAGTTTAGTAATGATGATATGGTGTCAGGTTTTAAACTATTCAGAATGAATAATCAGGAGAGTGATATTGCTAATTACTGCTTTGGAAGCATTAAATTGGAAGTGAATTATAAGCGTATGTTATATGTAAGGGATAATGTACAGCGAGTCAGCCATTGTTATGAAATACAGTAAACCCCGACAGGGCGATGCTGCATCCCGCAGAGACGCGGAGCGGAGGGTTCGGTCTTTCATCGCCATGAAGGGGTTTATTTCACAACAATGACCTGCTAGCTGTACATTATCCCACTTATTACGGGACTATGTGTAGATAATTTGACACAAAAACGGTCCGCCAGTCTGACATCAGAACTGCGCCCTGGGCAACAGTCTGTTACACATAGCAACGGTCTGCTATAAAGAAATAACAGACCGTAGAACGCTGTGATTGACCAATCAGAATCGAGTATTAATCAGAGCCTTGTAATAAGCATACATAATGCTATTATCGAAGTATCATCAAAGAGAAAGTAACATCATAATAAACAATCAAATCAATTAAAGTGTAACAGATAAAATGGAGAATGATTTCATACCAGGAACACATTATGCTGTCAGATTATTTTTATTTCATTGTAGTTCGTTTACATATTGATTTTCTTGTCACCCATATTAAATTGTGTTAATATATGACAGTAAATGAAAGAATCACAAAAAAGATAATCCCCCCACCCTCAAAAAAAGCATATTTTTTAATCAAAGTTCAATCAGTTTAGTGATTATGATATGGTGTCAGGTTTAATCTATTCAGAATGAATAACCAGGAGAGATATTTACTGATATGGAGGCATGAAATTGGAAGTGAATCATTAGAGCATGTTTGCTTTTATTTCCCACGTTGTGACCACCCACTACGTCTCCGTACAGGTTATGGCCGACGGTAATGGGACCGTTTCTTGGCACAAACGAAACGTCTCCTGGAGTGACAGTTGACATATCTCCAATAGCGTCCTGTAAGAAGAAAAGAATCACTGAGTTCAACAGCATAAAAGAGTGCATTTAAATGTCTCTAATGAAATGTTGATTCTTCAGGCAAATCAAAACAAGTGTATGAACAGTAATAGAAATACAACGTAAGTATTCATGCTACCTCTCATTACAGTGCAGGCTTTATATCTTCTGTAGTAAGACTGCCGACGACCCCAACGGATAAAGCGAACCCTCGAACCATCCGTCCACATCCACTTTCTCTCCTGGAAGAGAAAGATTATTTCTCAACAGCTGTGCTAATTGCAGATTACTGATTTGCTGGTGAATCTAGGGTTTGTATTTGAAACTAGAAAATGCATTTCCTGCTGAAAAAATACATGTGAATGCTGACAGCTGAAATGAATCTCAAAGCATTGCTGAATGCAGAAATGTGAAACTACTAAAAAATGTTAAAGCTCAAATGCATTGCACTGCACTGCTGAAAAACCTAGAAGTTGAAATGTAAAACTGGTAGCTGGAAGCTGAAATGCATCACCTAAAGAAGCTAAGAGCTGAAATACATTGCTAGAAAAGCTGGAAGCTAAACTGTAATACTGTCAAAAGTGGTAAATCTGAAGTGAATATCCTGAATAGGCGGAAAGAAGAAATGCTTTATATCAGGGTCTGAAGTTAGCACCGGCCAAATGTGGGTAAATTGTTGGCAGTGGCGGATAAAATCGTCAGGCCATCCGCTTTGGCAGGCAGGGAATACGCTGTGGATGGGAATAGAGAACCGTAGTTGTCCGATTCCTTGGCATCTCATGCCTCCATGACTATCGATTCCTCTTATTGATGCTTTCCGACACTTACGCATGCACAATGACGCATACGAACGCCGTATCATGTTTCAGTTTGTTTAGCAGAGAGCGAAAAAAAAGCACTCAAAAGCATGGAACTATAAACCTGAGGGGACGCACCATTTTCCAACAAATCTGTGTTGAAATCAGCAGGATGAGAGTTAGTAACGTTACCTGTTAGCAGCCGTTGGGCAGCACAGTCCTGCTTGGTTAAATAACGGAGCTACTAACGTTAACGTAGGTGCCACTGAGTTATTATTATGAGGCGTTCAAACTCAGTTTTGGAAAAATGACCATATGGTTAAGGTAAATTACAACGTTATCATGATGTGTTCAAATGTATTCTTGTAAAATATTTTTTTTTGACGAGACAACATTGAGTTCAAGTGGGGATTTGCTTGGTATTACTCTCATTTTGGGGATCCTAGAGCCAAATGTGTAAGTCCGTTTGATTCCATAGTTACATGACTGCGACCAGCACAAAATTTCCTACAATTTGACCTAAATTTGATGTATGAAGAGTGAAATTTGTGGCAGTGAGACCAATTTATTTGGAAAAGTTACAGAAGATTTTAAAGGTCCTCTACACTCTAGCTCTGATGTCACTCACTCTAGCTCCGTCCAATACACACCCATTATAAACTCAGAAAAAGTCTGAAAACAGCATAAAACTTAAACTATAATCATTCAAAAACTGTAAAAGATTTCAAAAATCTGAATGTAAGTTTAATAGTTAAAATTCTTGTAACCTGTTTAAAGTTTAAATGGTGTAGCTGAAAGTATGCGGGAGCCGTAGCATTTCAAAGTGGAGTATGTCTAAGAGGATATAAAGATTTTATCCATTGTAAAAAAAAAAAAAAGTTAAAAAAGCTTAATATTTTAAAACGTATTAATAGTAGAAACAAGAAAAGTCATAGCACTAATGTCCTTAAAGGGCTGAATATTTTGATAGTTGAACGGTTTCTGTAGCTGAAAGTATGTAGAAGTAGTTAGAGTCCAAAAAATGTACGGAATAAATAAAAGAAGAAAGGGAAGAATAAAGATTTGCTGTATTACAGCATTCACACAATTATATACATAGTGGCTTTAAATCAAACTAGCACTGCACCAATTTACCATATTCATATTGATGCATATTAAAACTTCATCAACAGTAATTCATCCAGTTTAGCCATCTTGGTTTTCAATTAGCTCATCTGCACATTTGGACATTTTTGTCTTAATTAATTAATCTAGATTAAATTGAGATATAATTCGTTGAGCACATATTAACTATCTACATAGCCACAAGTTACTCATCATTGATTGTACTAGAACAAGTCTACGAGTCTAAAAAGGTCTCACCTGTATTGCATCATTCAACCCAATCCAGGGTGGTGGATATGGGCGACGCGCTCAACGCGCTCGCGAAATCAGGATCCTAATGAAATTGTTTTCACGGGAGCTGTGGATTGAGGCCAGGTTCCCACCAAGAGCAATGCAGTTGCGCTGATGGGGGAGACAGAGCGAGTCCAAGATGCAAAATCAATATGAAAGAAGAAGGAGAGGAGAAAAAAACAACATAAACATGATCATGAATAACCTGCAGGCCAATGAAGAGTGATTAAGTAGGTACCTCTGCATCAGCCATGGTCCTCCGAGCGGTCGCAACGCCAAAACAGCGAGAGCCATAAGCAGTCCAACCACGACCACAGCCTGCAACACAGTTATGTTACTAAAAGGCAAAGAGATGTGACGGTGTATATATCTTTTACATTCAACATCCAAGTATAAATAAGTCAGAGCTACCAACCTCGCCTGTAGGACCACTGTGAACATAAAAAAAACACATTCCTTAAATCAGCTTGGTATTTGCATTCTTTATTTTCATTTTAGCATGCGTTATCTTAAACAATTTCATTTAAGTGTGACGGCTATGTTGTTGGCATTTTGTGGAGCTCAGTAACAGATGAATTGAGAATTGGCACTCAGTTGCAGCTTTGAAATGCTTCATGTTAAACAACTTTTAGCGTTCGCATCAGCTCCTCCTGACTGTTAAAGGTTCTTCTGGCTCAATATAGTAGATGTTTTAGGGATTTGTCTATCACCTTTACCTCATGGTTGACCTGTCTGTTGCCATAAGGTCACCACATGCATTTGTTTTTGTGTGACATTTCTTGTCATGTTCAAAACACATGGGGTAATCCAATGTCTTTTCTTTCCTAATGTGAACAGACCAAGAGGCTAACAGAGTGGCATTACAGTACACAATAGTCTCCAATTAGTTTTAAGCAACATTTTAAAGAAGTGTTTCAAATTTTACTTACGGTTTCTGAAATCAACAGTACGCCGGTCAAACAGAGGAAGAAAGCCAAGCGAAAACCTGATGCCATCTGTGGAAAAGCATTAAACAGAATACATTTATTTGATGTGTGCTTGTAGGTATTTAATCATATTCTAATATCTATTCTGTTACACTGTAAATCGCACTAGTTAAAAAAGTTAAAATTTGTGGTAAAATGTTTACAAAGGCATCTTAATGTCTGGCATTGATATTTATGTAGTAAGGGTGAGAAGAATAACGTATAAACATTTATTACACGGCTGTGTTGAATACTCGATTCTGATTGGTCAATCACGGCGTTCTGCGGTCTGTAATTTCTGTATAGCAAACCGCTGCTATGTATAACAGACCGTTGCTATGAGCACAGTTCTGATGTCGGACTCTGGCAGACCGTTTTTATTTCAAAATATTGATTTCTTCAGTAAGTAGCCGTGTAATAAGCGGGATAATGTACAGCTAGCGGGTCATTATTGTGAAAGAATCCCCTTCAGGGCGATGCAAGAGACACCTCTTGTGCAGCATCGCTCTGTCAGGGATTATTTCACAACAATGACCGACTCGCTGTACATTATCCCTAACATACGATTCTTTTTGATTTTTCATTCATTGTTATATCTATAGAACGTCAGTTCAGTCTGTTCAGTTTATAATCATCTAGCTAAACTAAGTTATTAGTTTACTAAATATTTCAGCTGTAATTGTCAATAAAAATTTGTTTGAAAGTATTACGAAATAGTATTATGTAGTATTACCTTTGCTGTAGTGATGCCTGATGCAGAGAGGATGAGCAAACAGTATGATTTGGAAAAGGATGGAACATGTATTTATACCCAATGAGTGTGCATGGAATGTTGAATATGTCAACCTGAAATAACAGGACGCGGGCGTTTTCCACCTGCGACAAGCCAACAACCACAACATGTTTTGTCATTTACGGTAAATGTTTGGTAGGGTTGGGTTCAAATAGCTGCTTTTGTTTTCAGTTTGATTTCTTGGCAAATTACCCTACCACCTGCGACAAGACAGTGTTGGTGAAAACCAACCACAACATTTGTTTTTGCTTTTTATTTCCGGTTTGGGGTGTAAGAATATATAGATACACATGTGTATCGTGATGTTAGGTATCGATTCTCCAAAACACTGTATCGATTTTTTTTAGGGCTGTCAAAGTCAACGTGATAATAACGCGTTAACGTAAATTTGTTTTAACGCCACTAATTTCTTTAACGCATTAACGAAATCGATCTTCCGGAAGTTGTACCAGGCTCAGTTTTAAAGCTAGAGTGAAGATATAGAGTGAAGGTACTGAAACAAATGTATATGTGACACAAAAATGATTATTTTGGCCTTTAAAAAATATGCTTGGCCGGTGGATTTTTTCATCTACCAGTCCCGTTGGCCGGTGAGTCAAAAAGTTAATTTCGGACACTGCATACGGGCATTTGGGGTCTCTGCCATTGTTGTTGGAGGTGCAAACACTGGACGCGGAGGTGCAAATATGCATTGTAGCAGACGGAGGCCTGGCTAGAGTTTGACGTCACTGTGTGTAAAAGAATAAAAACTCCAGAATTTTTACTCTGCTTTCATGCCATAATTTGCCACACTGCCTTTATTAGCGCACAGCGGAGTGGAGGAGATCCTGAAATTTGCACCCCTATGTACTGAATATAGAATCGATTATGAATCAGGAATCGTTTTAAATCGAGAATTGATTTTGAATCGAATCGTGACCCCAAGAATCGAAATTGAATCGAATCGTGAGATGCCAAAAGATTCACACCCCTATTGCAATATTTTGAATCGTACCCCGCTATCATGATATGGATCGTATCGCCAGATTCTTGCCAATACACAGCCTTATTTATGGTAGATTTTCAGTAGGGTGGGGTTCTGATGGCTGCTCTTGCTTTCAATTAAATTAAATTAAATTTATTTTTATATAGCTTCAAATCATAACAGACGTTAATTCGAGACGCTTTTCATATAGAGCAGGTCTAGACCATACTCTAATCTTTCAGAGTGTTTTCTGGTTTGCAAAGTGCCCTTCCACCTGCGCCAAGACAACAACCACTCATTATTTTTTGCATTTACGGTCGATGTTCAGTAGGGTGGGGCTCTAATAGCTGCTTTTATTTTCAGATTGTTTCCTGGTTGGCAAAGTGCCCTTCCACCTGCGAAAAGACAACAACCACTCATTGTTTTTTGCATTTACGGCCGATGTTCAGTAGGGTGGGGTTCAGATAGCTGCTTTAGCTTTCAGTTTGATTCCTGGTTGGCAAAATACCCAGTTTTGCTCAGCGCCTAGGCTGTCAAACTTTTTATTAAATCTTTTATCTCTCTAGACTCTTTTGAATACGTAGCAAACATCAATCGGCAGGTTTCTGTTTGTTTAGCCCACGCTGGATGTTGCTTTCATCAGTTTGGATAAAATGATCAGCTGCAGCTAATTGACACGAGTGGTGCGTCTTATCCAGGGAAATGATCTAACTAATTGTGTCACGTCAATATTATTGGCATCTCAGTGAGTGCGTGGAAAGATTGGTTGTGTTGCCGTTGTATTTTATCTCTCTGCACTTGTATCTGATGCACTTTCGCTAGATGTTTTGACAGATTGCTCGTTTTTCCGCCCTTACAGGCGAAAGACTTGTCGCACCTTTGGCAACAAGCATTGTCTGCATCGACTTATGTAGCCTTTTCTTAACTTTTCCAATACCGATAGCAGAAACGTTAACGTCGGAGCTTATCGATACTACGGTCTTGAAAAAATTTGCCCCGGGTTTCGGTACCCATCCCTTGTGCACACATGGTGATTTGCAACAAGGAAATGTTCTTTAAATCTATTGTTTTGACATTCCCTTGGCAAGGCAAGGCAGTTTTATTTATAAAGCACGTTTCATACACAGAGGTAGGTTCAAGGTGCTGTACAGGGAAGTTAAAACAAAACAATACAAAGTTAGAACAAGTTTGAAAGAGCAGAATAAAATAGATCTATTTATAAAAAAGAAAGGAGTTAAAGAATAAGTAAATAAATATATTTAACATGATAGTAATATTACAATGATAATAAGGCCTTTGGCATTAAAGACATTTAATTAAAAGCACTTGAGAACAATCGGGTTTTAAGTCTGGATTTAAAAACTACAATGGTTGTTGCATTCCTAGGACCAGCAGGCAGTTGGTTCCAACGCTGTGCTTCATAATGACTAAAAGCCGCTTCTCCTTGTTTGGTTTTTACCTAGGGTACCGCTAGCAGTCCACTCCCCAGGGATCTAACAGGTCTCGCAGGGTTAGTGCTAATGCACACAATGTTTTTGGACATCCAATGCAATATCTAGAGTGAAGCCATGGCCATACCCCTGTAAGAAGTGAACCTATGTACAATTATCTTTGCCAGGTCCTCAAAATATAATACAACAACCATCAAAACACTTAAGAATAATCCAGTACCCACAGAGTATCTCTGAGGTTTGATGATCCTTGACTTTACCTACAATATGTGCATTTCAAGCAAATTCCTATTCCATAATCACTGGGAACTAGTCTATAATTTTTTAAAAATTGCAAGTTAATCAACATGTAAAAAAAAAAATGCAATAATGCACATGGACCAGGCGTTTCTTGTGACCCAGGGCAGACAGTTTCCCACTTTGCCCTAGAGAGATAAAGATATACGTACAATAATAGGTAGCAGGTTGTCTTTGTGGTGGAAGCTTTATTTTCTCATTGTGCTGACCTCAATGTTTCAAAGTAATTAAGTAAGAATCCATTCAGCATACAATGTGAGGATTTATCAGTCATTGTCACCTGTTTAATCAGCCAGAACCTTTTTAGTTTCTGTTTGGCTGTACAACTGCTATTGTGTTCCTGAATTAATAATAATGCAGCTTGTGAAAAAACTCAGAGACCTGAAAGACAAGATGTTATTGCAGGGTGGAGGCGTTGCTCTTACATAAGGGAATTATTGTGTTAGTTACAGTGATAGGGCGTTTTCATATTAGGTACGTTTGGTCCGTACCGTGCCCGAGAACGATTGCCCCCCCCTCTTTCCGCTCAGCTTTCACATTAGTAAAGTTGTTCCGTACCCGAGTACGCTTGCGTCATCGTCCATGTGTGTTTGTTTATGTTGAGATCAGCTGTTGTAGTGGCGGAGCATTGTAAAACACTTCATTCAAACTGGACAGAAACTAAATAAAACTCACCAACACCGTCGTCGTTAGTCTTTCCAAGTCTTCAACTTTCCTAGTCTTTGCCTACTACCGTCTATATTTTAAGGACCCTCTCGCCTTCATGCTGTATCACCCATGGCCGTGCAGTTCAGAGGATGAGATCGGCGCATGCTGAGCGCAGATACAGACATAGATATGAAACAGGTTTATGTATACAGATTTCGGAGGAGACCGGCGGCGTTGAAAAAAGCCTGCCCTTTCACATCTACACGCTGACTGCTAACGTTACTCGTGTTAAATAGCGGTCCACTTCCGTGTTTCGGTACAGTCGGCTTTCACACCTGATGCGAACCGTATCCGAGTACACATGAACCGTACTCCAGACCACCTTTTCAAGTGGACTCGAGTACGGATCGAGGAACCGTGCCTGAGTACGGTACGGAGCGTTCACACTGATCAAACGAACTGGACTTTGGGGTCAAGTGTTCTCGGATCCGTGATGTGAAAACACCCTGAGAGTACCATCCTTGGTATGTGACGTGTAAGAAATAACATGATAGCCGATCAATTGTTTTGCTAGTCAGCTGGCTAAATTATGGATCAGCAAATTAATTTATTGACGTTCGCTATCGCATTCAAGTTAGCTCTACGACGCCCAACATTTGCTTACGTTGTAGCCTACATGTAAAAACACCATGTTACGTTAACAAATTAGCAGCTAAAATAAGTTTCAGTTGCACTGCCACCAACATTACTCAGTAGCCTTCAGTGTAGCACATTTTTAAATTAATTTATTTTATCGTCAATTGGTTCCAAAAGAAAACAATTCCGATAATCCAACATCCAACATCCAAAAAAATGTTAATCATCATGAACTGAACCATACATTATTTAGCTTGAGATTTGGTAAACCTCCAGCTGCACAATTAATGTATAAAGGCCAAAAATATAGTCAGTGACTGTTTATTTAGTATTTATTTGCATGTGTATTTGAGTTATATAAGTTGAGGATAATCGAAATAATGTACTAAACCAAACTAGTACCGAGCTGAAGATTCTTATCTCTCAATGTGGAGAGGGAAGAGAGAAGATCAGATGGAGGAAAAGGGCTCAGCATAACATATCAATTAAAGTGTAACACAGATAAAATGGAGAATGATTTCATACCAGGAACACATTATGCTGTCAGATTATTTTTATTTCATTGTAGTTCGTTTACATATTGATTTTCTTGTCACCCATATTAAATTGTGTTAATATATGACAGTAAATGAAAGACTCACAAAAAGATAATCCCCCCACCCTCATAAAAAGCATATTTTTTAATCACAGTTCAATCAGTTTAGTGATTATGATATGGTGTCAGGTTTAATCTATTCAGAATGAATAATCAGGAGAGATATTTACTGATATGGAGGCATTAAATTGGAAGTGAATCATTAGAGCATGTTTGTTTTTATCGAAGTAACGTCTTCATAGTGGAAGTGATCTCGTAATGGTACATATGTCAGCAGATGGCTGAATGTATCACCGTTTCTTGGCACAAACGAAAGGCATCCTGTAGCGACAGTTGACATCATTCCAATAGTATCCTGTAAGAAGAAAAGAATCAATGAGTTCAACAGCATAAAAGAGTGCATTTAAATATCTCTAATGAAATGTGTATACTTCAGGCAAAATCAAGACAAGTGTATGAACAGTAATAGAAATACAACGTAAGTATCCATGCTACCGCTCAATTCAAAATCAGGAAGTAAAGAAATAATATTTGTACTTCTGAAGTTCATTTCGGTGCAGTCTTCATATCTTCCGTTGTTAGGCTCGCCACGACCCCAACGGGTAAAGCGAACCCTCGAACCATCCGTCCACATCCACCTTCTCTCCTGGAAGAGAAAGATGATTTCTCAACAGCTGTGCTAATTGCAGATTACTGATTTGCTGGTTGATATAAAGTTCATATTTGAAAATTAGGGCCCTATGAAATGCGTTTTACTTTTTTCCAGATTCCATTTTATTTTTTCCGAAATTCTGTTTTCCGTTTTAACTATTCTGAATTGTGTATTTTACTATTTAATCACATTTTGTCATCACCCTTCTGACCCAACAGCTTTGGTGAAGATGGCCTCATCTGATTCAAACATTTATCTGCACATTTGTTCCTGTTTATTTAACCATTTACCAATGTGTAGGATATGGGAACTGACAAAAGGCTTAAGATGTATTCTTGCGGTGCCAAAAGGCGTGGTGAAAAAGTTTGAGTGCGCCTAAATGAAAAAGTTAGGCGCACCAGTGAAGCCAATGTAAAAGGTTAGTCTGGAGCCCTGTGTTAGGACACTGTGAACAGAGTTGTCTGCCATCATTATGGTTGTTGTTGAATTACTCCTCGTTCGGCTTGACCAAACGATACATTTAATTTTCAATCAACGAATGTGACGTTGTGTGACTCCCATCATGCAGTCCGTGCGAGGCAGACATCCGCCGTAGTGCTGCTTAATTTTCAAATTTGAATGTCTGTTTATTTTCTATTTTAATATATATTCAAATTTAATATATTCGTTGGCAGCACTACTGTGGTCACATCGTCATCCTTTTAAAAAAAATCCAACTCTAATTATTGTTGAAGGTTAGGAAAGCATTATGATTATGGTTAAAAGCCAAATTATATACTTAGTGGCCTTGAATCAAACTAGCACTGTACCAGTTTACCTTATTCATAAGCTGTTGATGCATATTAAAACTTCATCAACAGTAATTTATCCAGTTTAGCCATCTTGGTTTTCAGTTAGCTCATCTGCACATTTGGACAATTTTGTCTAAATTTATTAATCTAGATTAAATTGAGATATAATTCGGTGAGCACATATTAATTCTCTACATAGCCACAAGTTACTCATCATTGATTGTACTAGAATAAGTCTACGAGTCTAAAAAGGTCTCACCTGTATTGCATCATTCAACCCAATCCAGGTTGTTGGATATGAGCGATACCTTCGGTATATCAGGCGCCTAATGAAATTGTTTTCCCAGAAGTTGTGGATTGAGGCCAGGTTCCCACCACGAGCAATGCAGTTGTGCTGATGGGGGAGACAGAGTGAGTCCGAGATGCAAAATCAATATGAAACATAAACATGATCATGAATAACCTGCAGGCCAATGAAGAGTGATTAAGTAGGTACCTCTGCATCAGCCATGGTCCTCCGAGACTTCACAACGCAAAAACAGCGAGAGCCATAAGCAGTCCAACCACGACCACAGCCTGCAACACAGTTATGTTACTAAAAGGGAAAGAGATGTGACGGTGTATATATCTTTTACATTCAACATCCAAGTATAAATAAGTCAGAGCTACCAACCTCGCCTGTAGGACCACTGTGAACATAAAAAAAAACACATTCCTTATATCAGCTTGGTATTTGCATTCTTTATTTTCATTTTAGCATGTGTTATCTTAAAGGTCCTATATGGTAAAAAGGGACATTTTCATGGCTTTTACATTATAAAGCAGGTTTAAGTTGAATATAAATACTGTGAAAGTATCGAAACGCTTAATCCACAGAGAAATACACACAGCCCGTATTCAGAAACTGAGGTTTTGAAACAAGCTGTCGGGATTTCTGTCCATTTGTGATGTCACAAATCTACAATATATAGACCATTTCACAGTTTTAAACGTAAACATTCTAAATGTGTCCCAGTATATTTCCTGTTCCAGTTTATGTGAATGACATCAGCTGACAGGAAGTAAACATGGACCCAAGCTGTTTCCTAGCAACGCAATTCCGTTGCCATTCCGTTGAAATGCACTAAAACAGAGTGTTTCAGACAGAGTATTAATCCAGGTATATTCAGGCAGCCAGTATGAGAAAAAGAATGTGTTTTTTGAACATTAAAGCATGTAAACATGTTCTAGTAGAAACCAAAAATACAAACATGAACCTGAAAATGAGCATGATATGTCCCCTTTAAACAATTTCAAAAAGAAGTGTTTCAAATTTTACTTACGGTTTCTGAAATCAACAGTACGCCGGTCAAACAGAGGAAGAAAGCCAAGCGAAAACCTGATGCCATCTGTGGAAAAGCATTAAACAGAATAAATTTATTTGATGTGTGCTTGTAGGTATTTAATCATATTCTAATATCTATTCTGTTACACTGTAAATCGCACTAGTTAAAAATGCTAAAATTTGTGGTAAAATGTTAACAAAGGCATCTTAATGTCTGGCATTGATATTTATGTAGTAAACATTAATGTTTCCACATTAAACATAGGCTAATTATTAAGACTTTTTGATTTATCATTCATTGTTATATCTATAGAACGTCAGAAAATATTCAGTCTGTTCAGTTTATGATGATATAGCTAAACTCATTGATTAGTTTACTAAACATTTCAGCTGTAATCGTCACATAAAATTAAGTTTGAACGTATTACAAAATAGTATTCTATAATATTACCTTTGCTGTAGTGATGCCTGATGCAGGATGGATGAGGATGAGGATGAGGAAACAGTATGATTTTGAAAAGGATGGAACATGTATTTATACCCAGTCTGTGTGCCTGGAATGTTGAATATGTCAACCTAAAAGTACAGGATATGAGTGTTTTCCACCGGCAACAAGCCAACAACCACAACACTTTTTTGCATTTACGGGTTGTGTTCGGATAGATTTCTTTGGCAAAATACCCTTCCACCTGTGACAAGACAGCAACCACAACATTTTTTTGCATTTAGGGTTAGGGGTGTAAGGTTATGTTTTGTGATACTCCAAAACACTGTATCGATTTTTAACTAATATTCCCAGCCGCTATTCTGTCTTTCAGAGGATGTAGCGGGTTTTAAAGCTCGAGTGAAGGGGTCCCTTGACCTCTGACCTCCAGATATGTGAATGAAAATGGGTTCTATGGGTATCCATGAGTCTCCCCTTTACAGACATAATGATGATAATGATATGATATATCATATATGATGATAATCACATGCATTTTGGGGCAAAACCATCAGTTTTTTGCATGTAGTACAAATGTGATATTTTTGCCTATTCTAAAATGATGTGTTTGAATATTTCTGCATACTGGGGTCCTTAAACAGTCTTGAATTACATAAATTGGGTATCATTTTTTTTTTTTCCACAATTGTTTTCATGTGTGATGATGTTAGTCCTAGGGATGTCACCAGAAATGATACCAGAAATCTAGTAGTCGATACCAATACCAGTGAATTTGAACGTTTCTCGATACCCAATTCGATACCACGGTAAAAAAAAAAGAAAGAAAAAAAAGTAAAATGATGAGACTTTATTCCTCAGGTATAGCTCAATGACTGTAAGAAAAGAGCAGACGCTGTACACACACAAACGCACCCTCTCTCTCTCTATATATATATATATATAAAAGTAAACAAACCCAACATCTCCAACTCTGTTGCATGGCGCCGGTGTGTGTGTGTGTGTGTGTGTGTGTGTGTGTCAAAAAGAGTACCGTCACGTTTTTAGAATTTTGGCATCGACTTGGTACCGAAGTGTCGGTTCTGGTGACATCCCTAGTTAGTCCCCTTAGTAGCCATGTGACATAATGACTTTTTTAAACTCAGATTTTATGCATATGGTTGTGTGTTCTTTACACTGTGACAGTTTTCCTAAAATTAGATTTAAAAAGTCGCAATATATTGCCTTACTTACTATCTTCTACTTGCTATCTTCTGACGTTTTGTACTTTTTATTTCGCAGGAGGAGGTATTGTATAGATAACGCCTCATTTCAACTTCAATCAGCCATTCCTCGTCTGTTGCAGACACGGTGTCATGGACATAATGCGTGCGATAAAATCACACAAAATACTAGTTTACAGGGTTATTTTGTCTACAATTCATTTTTGAATTTTCATCCTGAAATTAGCACCCCTATGTACTGAATGTAGAATCGATTTTGAATCAGGAAACGTTTTGAATCTGGAATCGATTTTGAATCGAATCATGACCCAAAGAATTGAAAACGATTCGCTAGATGCCGAAAGATTCACACCCCTATTGTAATATTTTGAATCGTTACCCCTGTATCATGATATGTATCGTATCGCCAGATTCTTGCCAATACACAGCCTTATTTACGTAGATGTTCAGTAAGGTGAGGTTCTGATAGCTGCTTTACTTTCAGATTTACTTTTCAGATTGTTTCCTGGTTGGCAAAGTTCCTTCCAAGACAACAACCACTCATTGTTTTTCGCATTTACAGTCGATGTTCAGTAGGATTGGGTTCTGATAGCTGCTTTTATTTTTAGAGTTTTTCCTGGTTGCCAAAATCCCCTTCTATCTGCAACAAGACGACAATTTGCATTTTCAGTAGGGTCCGGTTGTGATAGCTGCTTTAGCTTTCACTTTGATTCCTGGTTGGCTAAATACCAAGTTTTGCTCAGCGACGAGGCTGTCAATTTTTTTCTTATTATATCTCTCTAGACTCTTCTGAATACGTAGCAAACATCAATCGGCAGATTTCTATTTTTTAGCTCGCACGGGATGTTGCTTTCACCAGTTTGGTTAAAGTGATCAGCTGTAGCTAATTAACACTAGTGGTAGAGTTGGGCGATCTTCTCCATAGACAGATCGTCCCATCGACACCCTGTGAGATTGGCAATACCCGATTCGATCGCCGGTTGAGGGGACTCGAAATCCCAAAAAACAGCCTGGAAAAGAAGAAAGTCTGAATAATTGCAGGAGAGTCTATGAAGCAGAGACGTATAGTTGTCGGACCCGGGCAGGACTAAGCGAAGGGTCAGTTGTAAAAAACGTCAATCATGGTAGAATATTGTAAATTGTACCTTCAGGCCTTCTAAACATAGTCATGACTTAACTTAAATAAAATCAGATCACTGCAGAACAAAAGGCCTGATGTGAATGTTAATATATGAAAAATAAATATGAATCTTACTGATCTCCAGTCAGTTACAGTATTGTAACAAATCACACAAAGTGTACACCTACTATGGCTGTACGACTCGCCTCATTGTAAACATGTTGTTAACCGTTACTTGCTCAGCTCTCAGCGCATCCACCATAACTCTGTCTCTCGCTCCATCACACACTCGCTACAGCAAACACTGGAGTAAACATGTTGATTGCACTGAAACCCGACTTTGGCCATTTTCACATGGTAGTACTGTGAATATCAAAGCTTGTGCGTGGTATTTTACAAGTTTTCTTCTTCTACTCTAGTGGTGCAACGGACCGTAGTTGATCCTAGATCAGTACGGATCCCCCCCCCACCAACAAATGGTTCGGCACGCACGTGAACAGTGGATTAATTACACAGTTTAACCATCATAGTTTGAAATAAAGTTTTACTACCGATCGTTATCGGGCAGTATTCAGTAAAAATATGCGATCGGCAGATTGGCATTAATCACCTTACAAAAAATTGGTTCCAGCGCCCCCCCGATGTCCTCTGAACGCCCCCCCGGGGGGGGGGTCGTACCACCTCCGTTAAGAGCCACTGCTCTATTCAGTAGAAATGACTGTTGGTTGAAGGTAAATTCTAACGTTATCATGATGTGTTCAAATGTAATCTTCTAAAATTTAGTTTTTGGTGAAAAAAATGAATAAATCCAGTTGTTTGAAGGAGATGTTTTCACATCAATATAAAATAGATAGAGAGAGAATTATGACCTGTTTAACTTCTTAACACGAGCTCTAAGCAGCTTATAATACATCGTTACAACTACTAATGCCAAGATTTTTTGATCAATCATATATCATAGGAAGTAAATGCATAGATGGATGGATTTCCTAATCATTTGAATTGTGTGTTTTAATGCAAATAACCACAATAGATGACTATAACAAAGTAAAAGGATAACATTTAGGATTTAAAAACATTTAAATTCATGCAAATTTAACAATGACAAAAACCATTTGTATTGGCCGATTTGGCTCATTGACGATTGAGTCAATGTATCTGCAGCAAAATAACGTAATTGGGGCATCTCTAAAAGTTATATTTGCTCCCTTTTTTTCTACTGATCTGATCGGTGACTCAAAACCGTGATACGATACGAACTGTGAGTTTTGTGATCTACTCTCATTTGCATGTCATGTGGAGCATATGGCAGCGTGTGTGCACGAGAAGCCCACAGGGCCAGATTTTTCTGACCATCTGGTTGGTAAGATTGTATAGTGTGTATTGCTGCTTTTGCAATATGAAAATTGCGTTCTATTCACAATATCACAATGTCAGTTTGAATGTGATTAATCATTCAGCCCTCTTTTAGAGTGAGCCCCTTGGTACGCCAAGGTATCATTAGTATGTAGTAGATTCTGTACAAAATGTAACATCTACATCTAAAGCAATGACGAAACAAGCTGGCTTTCTTACGGTCTTACTTTTCTGATCGGGGCTGGCAAGTGTATTTTGTTTTGAATTGTAAGACTTTTGAATACACTATCTACAGTATCTATCATCTTATCTATACCTACTTGTATCGATATGTATCAGGAAGAACTGGGAGAGTTGGAAACGGAGTGAGTGGATACAAATTGCACTTCTAGACACTTGTGAAAGCTAAATAAATGCGGAGAAAAATTGCAGTTTTAACACTTCTCTCAGGTGAGGCAATTTAGAGACACCAGAGGAGGAAGCAAATGCTGCGAGCTGAAAGACGAGATGCTATTACAGTACTTGCTGATTTGCATACAAGGAAATGTTCTGTAAACCCTTGTTCCATTGATATTCCCTTTAAATCTATTGTCTTGTAACTTCCTTGGCAAGGCAAGGCAGTTTTATATATAAAGCACGTTGCATGCACAGAGGTAGGTTCAAGGTGCTGTACAGAGAAGTTAAATCAATACAATACACATTTAGAACAAATCAATTCAAAGTTAAAACAACACATTCAAAGTTAAGAGAATGTGGTTTGGAAGAGCAGAATAAAATAGATCTATTAAAAAAAAGAAAGGAGTTAAAGAATAAGTAAATAAATATATTTAACAATCAGGTTTCAGTCTGGATTTAAAAACTACAATGATTGTTGCATTCCTAGGACCAGCAGGCAGCTGGTTCCAGCGCTGTGCTTCATAATCTAAGATCTAAGAGGGTCACGCAGGGTTAGTGCTAATGCTAAAGACAGTGTCAGTGATCTGGCTACATAAAAGTCTTAATAAATACACAGAAAAATGTATGTTTGTCCAAGGAAAGTTCAGGTAATTCAGACATCACTGGAGGGAGAAAATGCGAAAGATTTAGTAAAACGAAAGTTTGTATAATGTAGCTCATGAAAAAACTCGAAAGACGGAATGTTACTGCAGGCAATTCTGCAATAATACTCTTACATAATCTCTTACATAACTCTTATACAATATTGTGTTAATTACAGTGTTAGTTACTTCCTTCCAAGCAACTACATCTGTGGAATCCAGGATATAAATATTTAGCCGTGAATGTGGGTGTGTGGTGCGGGTTTGATTAAACAATAGACTGTAGAGATTTAATACACATTTGTTTGGGTATATTATGCACCATATAAGTCCAATATAAACTGAGCTATTAACCCTCTGAGAGTCACAATAGACCTGTTTTAGTTTTTGTTTAGGGGGGTCTTTAGGGGGTCTTTAGGTGGAGATAGCAGGTCAACAGTAGATCTCACATAGAAGTGGTGTACATCATCTGAAAGCTGGAACCTGAAGATTAATCTGAAACCCCCTCATTGTCAATCTAGCTAGGAAAGCCATCCATCCTCTGAATGCTCTAGGTCTCTAGTCTGATCCATCCATCCTCTGAATGCTCTAGGTCTCTAGTTTGATCATCCATCCTCTGAATGCTCTAGGTCTCTAGTTTGATCCATCCATCCTCTGAATGCTCTAGGTCTCTAGTCTGATCCATCCATCCTCTGAATGCTCTAGGTCTCTAGTTTGATCATCCATCCTCTGAATGCTCTAGGTCTCTAGTTTGATCATCCATCCTCTGAATGCTCTAGGTCTCTAGTTTGATCCATCCATCCTCTGAATGCTCTAGGTCTCTAGTTTGATCCATCCATCCTCTGAATGCTCTAGGTCTCTAGTTTGATCCATCCATCCTCTGAATGCTCTAGGTCTCTAGTTTGATCCATCCATCCTCTGAATGCTCTAGGTCTCTAGTTTGTGGCTGTGAAGTTTCATGAGGCTGTGATTATCCTAGAGGTCACCACAGGTCATTTTATACAGGGAGGTCAAGGTTAAAAAAATGGCCTCACTACAATGAAATGGCTCCTATGGGGACTAACATCATCACACATGAACACAGTTGGGCTCATCCTGCGGGTCTCAGAGGGTTAAATGTATTACTACTACATTTTAAAACAGGACCTCTTTACAAGACAGAGCCTAATTAATTAACCAATTAATCAACATATAAAAAAACCAATAATGCATATGGATCAGG
This sequence comes from Sebastolobus alascanus, assembly GCA_916701645.2. Lineage (NCBI taxonomy): Eukaryota > Metazoa > Chordata > Actinopteri > Perciformes > Sebastidae > Sebastolobus > Sebastolobus alascanus. The sequence continues at coordinate 146,342 of CAKAOJ020000561.1, forward strand.
GGTTTCCTGTGACCATGGGGCAGTTGCCCACTTTGCCCAGTAAGCAATCCAGCGTTGGCACTCGGCTTGTATCTTGAGGAGTTGTAGCATTTCTTCACTGACAGCCTAAGCCGTACACAAGCTGCACTGCTACGCTCACAGCTATACTGTTATCATCATACTCGCCGTCAGTCCGTCACATACACGTTCCCTCGCTCTCTCTCTCAGTCTCGCTCTGGTCAATGTTAAAATTTGTGGTAAAATGTTCACAGAGGTATCTTCATGTCTGGCATTGATAAATACAGTGTATATGTAGTAAACATTTAAGTTTCTACATTATCGTTAATTATTAATACTAGATATAGAACATATAAACATTTAACATTGTGATCAGGGCTGTAACTAACAATTATTTTAATTATGTGGTTGGTATATATAATTGTACCTATTTAGTGTGCATTAGTCTGGAATGTTAAATATGTCAACCTCTAATGATAGGATAACGGTGTTTTCCACCTGCGACAAGACAACAACCACAACATGTTTTTTCCTTTGTGGTAGATGTTCAGTAGGGTGACGTTCTGATAGCTGCTTTTACTTTCAAAACTCAAGGTTTGCAAAATACCCAGTTTTGCTAGTGTAGATTTTATTGAGTGTGTTTGTGAGAGTAGAATAGAATAGAAGCTACTTTATTCATCCTCTTGGAGAGCTTCAGGTGTCCAGTAGCTCATTAAAGTAGCATATAAAATATAAATATATAGATGAGATTACTTAAAGCAAAGTCACATAAATAGATAAATAAATCAAAGGACTTTATGGACTCCTTTTTTATGGACATCTGCTCTGCATTTGATTCTGTTAATACAGATATCCTGCTATCCCGTCTTTTTAACTTGCAGGTAGACTCAGCTGTTATTTTCTGGATAAAAGAATTCTTATGTAACCGACCTCAGAGAGTTAAGATAAATTATTTTATTTTGTTTTAAACACTGGGGTCCCACAGGGTTCGCTTTTTATCACCAATTTTATTTTCAATATACATAAATGAAATTATGTGCAATATAGAAAATCTCACACTAGTCAAGTGTGCAGATGACATGGCTGTAGTGGCCCGTCTCAGCAATGTAGAGTCATTAAAGCCCCCCTCCAGACAGTTTTACTTCCTGTTTTTAACGTTCTTTCTCACCGTCCACCGGCACCGGCCGCTCTCGCCTCAGCTCCATCACCGACACCACATCTCCATTACCCGCTTTAAGGTATGCGTAACCATGGCTTTGACAATTGATCAAAGGAGCGGCTGTAAAACGGTGGATGAACACATGGCCTGCAATCCCGCGGGTCTCAGCACTGCTGCTGGCCTATTTACTCATGTGAGCAAGTCCCCTATTTCAACCAGGATAAGATAAGATAAGATGAACCTTTATTAATCCCCTTGGGGAAATTCAGGTGTTAAAGCAGTAAAGCAAAAGACAGGTACAGGTGTACAAGAAGTATAAAAACAATAAACAATAAATAGAAGTTCAAAGTTAAACAGAATCGTCTTAATCAAACAGCCATGAGAGGTTTGATCAAAAGAAGTGTCTGCCAGTTTACTTTTCCCATCTGTATTCACAGAACCCACCCTGGGTCGGTTTCACCGGTTTTTCAGTACTGAACATTTACCTGCAGCAGTAGAGGGTGAAATAACAGTGTGTGTGAAATGTGTAATTAATGGTACAATTAATAGTAGTGATAACATTCAGCCACTAGATGTCACAGTCTCCCTCCCTCATTCCATTGCATTCCCTCCACAACAAATGTGTAAAGTCATTTTACAACATTTAGCTGTAGGTCTGCATTATTAAGGGTGTGAGTGCGAGGCATGGAGGGAGATGGACACCGGTGCAGTGCCGAGGAGCCGCTCGGCAAAGTTTCATTTTGGGGGCATTGCTTGTAGGCCTGGGACGATTCACCTATCTACAGATTCAATACTAGCACGATACTTGGGTGCAAATTTGATATGTATTGTGATTTTTAAGTATTGCGATTCGATATTGTGATTTATTGTGATTTTTGTTAACTTTTTTAACACTAGACCATGAAGGGAAAAAGATGAAACATACACTTCTAGGGACTTTTACTGTGGAAAATCTCTAAATGAATCCAGTAAAAATGTTTGATTTTCAGCATGCATGTAGTCAGAGATGTCCTGAAGTCAAATATATCAGGATCATTGTCAGGATTTATTTATTACATTTTTTCCAGCAACCCAAAAATCAAAGAATAAAGACATTTCCCTCACAGATTAGTGGTATTTTCTTTTTAATTTTAAGGGACATAAAATGTTTTATACTTCTGGTGAATATAATCCAATCAATCTTATTTCCATAGATGTATTTTGTATATACAGTTCCCTTTGTTAACACCTTATTTTGAAAACCAGACGTAGTCCAGCGTGTCTACTTCCTCTAACTTCTCCAAGTCCGTCTCTAGCTCTCCCGTCAGCTCCGTTCTCTTTATCCATCCATGGTCAGCTCCATCGGGGCCGTTTCAATGCATTTAACATAAATGTCAGTATATGGGTGCTCTACAGTTGTAGCGTCGGCCCATTTGACCACGGAGATGAGAGCGACTGCCGGCTGGACCGCACGTTACCGCGATACGATAACGTTTCCTGTCCGTGACAGAGTGAGCATGCAGCTTTAGCCGTGATGTCTAGTTCTGCTTTTCCTGCAATGTGTGAAACCCAAAGTGTTTCCATCCTTTACTGGATGTGTAGTGTTTACCACGCTGGATTTAACATGTGAGGGTGCAGGTCGTATCCACGACGACCCTCCAACGTTTTATACTTCCTCGTTTCGGCTCGCTGAGGTTTGTTTTGGTTGACGGATACGGAACGGATATGACGTTACGTTACTCAGACTACAAAAATAAAAGCACCACATCCGCCTTGTCTGTTTGTTTGTAAACCTTGACGAAACATGTTGGCTTTTTAAACGATTTAGCCACTAAAATAAAGGCTTTTTAATATATTCTCTTCCTCGTTGCCACTTTTTTTTATATTTTGGAGTGCCTGGATTGCCTTCCTGTTTATCCTAACAAAAGCGGTAACTTCCTTCTACCTCCACATGGACTCAAATGAAGCAAATATATCGATTCTGGCATTAAAAAATAAATTTATTAAATAATTTATAAATGTATAAATCTACTTTTTTCCCACCCCTAATTACGTGACCAGTCTTTATCAATCCACTTGACGAGGGCGGCTTCAACCACACGTGCTTTCCTTGTGTGCATTAGTTTTTTATTCAGAGAAAAACTCCTCTGTCATTATACCTTTGCATTTCTTGCATTATGTTACCTACTTTCTACCTTGCTAAATTGTTAGCCTCTGTGGCTTCTAGACGCCCTCAGTAACGTTAATATTGCCGTTGCTTAGCAGCGGAGTTCTCACGACTTAACCACTTGAACGCCAAGCATATCGTGTACACGACTTCCCGTGTTGTAAACACGAGCTCGAGAGTTTCATTTGAAGGCTCCAACAGATCATCACAGAAAAGCTAAATGCCTGAAAAATACTCTTGAAAAAGACTCTTGTATTGGGTTTGCTTCTCACACCATGCAGGTTAATGAGGTCGAGTTTATCTGACTCTTTATATCTGCAGACGCAGGCAGGCTGGAATATCTCTATTCTTGTTTAACTGGTTGTAAAACAGCTCATGTCTATGGTAATATAAAATGTTAGAATTTTAATATTATGAGATGAGACAGATTGCTGAACAGGATTTATTTGTTTATTGAATCAACTGCAATTAAATCAGAAATGTCAACAGATCCTCCAGCAGTGATGTCGTCGAGGCTCGACACACTGGTAGAAGTGACATCATCATCACGTGGGCAGATGTGTCTGCACACGGCGGGGATCTTCACAGTTTCTTGCCACAAATAAAAGGACTCTCTACATGGCAAGGCTCGTCGTTGAGATGATCTAGAGTTAAAAAAAGGTAAAAAAACAAACAATTAGGGCTGCAGAGAATGATGATTTTAATTATGGATTGATCTTAAGGGGTCTTCTTTACAGCAGTATAGCGAGATCTCTGTGTAACAGAGAGTGGAATATGTTGCACTGCCAATACATAAATTGTCAAATCATGATGCTTTCTCATCTCATAACTTTAATACTCCACATACAATGTTGTTAAGAATAGTTAAATAAATAAATAATGCTACACAATAAATAGAAAGCTTCAAATAGACCCTTTGATTGGCGATCAGTGATCGGCCCCGAGAGCCCTGATCGGGTTTGTTTGTATACAACGTCTGAAGTTGTCACAATTTCAGAGAGATTACAGAGTCATTTTCTATGGATTAAGTCAATCGACTAATCGATTACTTAACTAATAGTTTAATTTCTACAAACAATAAACTCTATTACTCTGGAGGCCTCTGCTACAACATGTTTGCTTTTTCTCAATCAAATGTACCGCGACAAACCTAACTCCAGGTTATAGCAGGTGATCATTTACAAAAGATAACTTTTCCTAACTTGAATATTGGGAATTAAATTCCAAATTGCTTCTAAAGAAAATTACAGGCAAGAGCAGATAATCAGTGCGTACCTCTGTAGTTCATCTCAATGCAGTTTTCATCGTAGCCTGTATTGTTGGGCTCCCCATATCCCCAACCATGCACCAGGTCGAACACGCTACCATCACTCCACAGAAACGTACCCTCCTGAAAGAAAGTTTAGGGTCAATTCAATCCAATCACAAAATGATATTTTACCCTCAGTGGCATCTCACCATGCTGATGGTGAAGAAATATCCACAGCTGAGACGTCAGACACGAAAGCAATAATGAAACCATAATCCACAGACGTTTATTCAACAGTTTTTGTTGGTCATTGGTTCGTCCTGTCAGACTCTCATCGACGAGACTAACAAATTAAAAACAGAATATATTCAATATCAGGCTCGCAGGAGACCATTGCATCTCATCATGTTTATTGTTAAATCACTGACCTTTGTCGTGTCCTGGCCTCCAATCCAAGTTCCGCCATTAGCGTCAGTCGCCGTATTGATAAGCTTTCTCAGGAAGTGGTACGTGCCATTGTTATGGATCGATGCCAGATTCCCACCGAGGGCAATGCAAGCAACCTAATGAAGACAAAGTGTGAAGTGAAAAAACAGAAATTCAGTGAGAGATGGAATGAGTTAAATTAGGACATAGAAGTGAAAGATTGGCTTCTTCTACTGACTGATTCTTAGAAGAATTAGCTGGTTTTAGGCATAAGTTATGAATACAGTTTGGCAGTTATAACTCATATTGTTCCATAAAGTACCTCTGCATCAGTCCAGTCCTTCGGGGCATGGATGTAGATGTAACAGTGACCTTCAAACTGAGTCCAACCAGGAGAGCAAACTTTATTCTCTATAACACAATCACAGATTATTAGATAGAACGATAGATAGATAGATAGATAGATAGATAGATAGATAGATAGAAAGATAGATAGATAGATAGAGCGATAGAACGATAGAACGATAGATAGATAGATAGATAGATAGATAGATAGATAGATAGATAGAACGATAGATAGATAGATAGATAGATAGATAGATAGATAGATAGAGAGATAGAGAGAGAGATAGATAGATAGATAGATAGATAGAGAGATAGAACGATAGATAGATAGATAGAGAGAGAGAGAGATAGATAGATAGATAGATAGATAGATAGATAGATAGATGGACAGAAGAATAGATGGATAGATCAGTAGATAGATAGATAGATAGATAGATAGAACGATAGATAGATAGATAGATAGATAGATAGATGGATAGATGGATAGATGGATAGATAGATAGATAGATAGATAGATAGATAGATAGATATAGCTCTCACCTGCTGCCTGTGAAGACAAAGAAATAATCGTTAGTATTCAACTCATCTTGGATTTGTGAATGTTTGTAACTTCAGATGTTAATTAACAAACAGGTTACAGAACGATGAGTTTTATTGATCAACATTTGTTTTGTTCACTTCTTTTATTGCAAAATACTGATAAAAAAAATCATATTTCGATTGTATTAATAATCTCAGTCATGTTGGGCTCCGAGACTGTTTAAAGTTTAGGTGTTCTCACACCAAAGATCTTTCTGAAATAACTGTTTTAGTGCACATATTACTTACATTAGCTCCGATCCACAGTCCACTGGTCAAACAGAGGACCACAATGAAAGAAAGACTTGATGCCATCTGTGTAAAGACACATTATATTAATGAAGTTATAGATAAGTGTCTAAATGTGAACTTTGATTTGTAAATTAAAATGACAATTTGAAAAAGTCTTATTACAGCAATGTTATTTGGTGATGTAGGAGGATAAATTATACAACAAAAGAAACAAGGCATTGTAAAGAACTATACATGGAAAGGGGATTTCCCCTTGAAGTGAACACTAAATGTAATAATGAACAGATGAAAACTCTTTTCTGAATAAAAACAGCTGATGCTGTGATGAAAGGCAGGAATGAGAGCCTTACCTTGTTGAGATGATCAGGTGAGGTTGCACTTGCAGCGGTAGCAGGTAGCAGGTAGCAGGGTGTCTTTGAGAGGGAAACCCACACTTTATATACCTTCTCTGCAACGTCTCTTTCTCTGATCACAGGAGAATGTTTAATTATTGTAATTAATAATGAGTAATCTATTGGCTCAGACTTGAGGAAAAACCAGAATGCTCTTCAAACAAAATGGATCTACCGCCTTTTCACAGTCGCTATCGGCGCTGACACACGTGCACTTCTTACTGACAATAACTCTGTGATGGCTTATGAAAACATGAACATCAGGCACGTGCACAGATAGACCTCAGGTGGTGCTCAAGCACCTGACCTTTTGGCCTCTCTCTTTTTCTTTTATAATCTTAGTTTTTCGATTAAATCCATCCATCCATCATCTGTAACTTATTCTCTTATTCCATTCAGGGTCGTGGGGGGGGGGGGGGGGGACATTGGGTGACGGGGGGGTAACCCTGGACAGGTAACCAGACTATCACAGGCTGACACATAGAGACAGACAACCATTCACACCTACGGGACATTTAGAGTCCACAGTGAACCTGCATGTGTTTGGACTGTGGGAGGAAACCCACGCTAACACGGGGAGAACATGCTAACTCCACACAGAAGATGTTCTTAAGACCTACTTAAAGCTGTCCACTTGTGATCCCATCACTGAGGACGCATGTTAATACCAGGTCTGAACAGGGCCGGTGTGTGTTTGGGCTGAACCGGGCTCTTGTTAAGTTGAGTGGACAGCTGTGTCCTTTCAGCAAGTCAAATCAGATGTGTGAAGTAAAAGACAACATATGAATGAGTCTCATCATTTCATGTCCTACAGATCATTTATCCAAAGGTTTGGATTTTATATTCTCTCACATCAGAACGTAAAAGCTCAAATGATCAGAGCACCTAAACTTTTTTATCAGATTCCCATATTTCCCCAGGTGTAGTTTTGCCATAAAGAATATAGATTTTAAATTGCAGGATTTCTGAGGGGACTTTGGTGCTTTTAAATTGAAAGAGGACGGACAGATAAGACTGATAAAATTGCACGTCACAGCAGCAAGGCAAGGCAAGGCAAGTTTATTTATATAGCACATTTCACACTCAAAGGCAATTCAAAGTGCTTTACATATATAAAAGCAAGATAAAAGAGCACAAAGTGCACAGGATAAAAACACATAAAGTAATATAAAAGTACAAGTTAAAAGAGAAAAAATTAAAAGGATAATAAAACAATCAAAAGACAGTAAAGTGCAGCATTTGATCAACTAAGAAAAGCGTCTGAGAAG
>CAKAOJ020000562.1:0-15000 GCA_916701645.2 Sebastolobus alascanus
TTTTTTTTTCAAAATTGGGCAAAATTTTTTTTTTAAAAAATGAAATTTTTATGGGGTTAATAAATCTTAAAATATGAAAGTTATGAATGAGATTAGTAATACCGCACATGTCCTAATTCAGTTGCACGTTTTAATGTTTGAATGGGATTTCTATGTTGAAAAATGTGGAAGGAGTAGCGTTGGAAAAAAAGTGGTCTGAAGAAAATAATAATAATAAAGAATGTAGAATAACATATGTTGTGAATGCCTCCAGCATTCACACCAACTAGAAAAGCAATTTCTGAAGAAATCGCGGTGTGAATGCTGGTTGCTGAAGAGCTGACGCTACGCTGAAATGCCGACTTGAATGTTGTGAGAAGAAGGTGAAGTAGTAGGAATAGATGGAAAATAGGAAAGGGTTTAATTCTTATGAATATCACTGAAAAGTTGAATAATACCAATAGTGTATTAAAGATGTGGAATATTTTAAGGTTTTTGAATAGCTGACGCTAAACTGCATTGCTGATTTTAATCTGTATGAAGAAGGGGAAGAAGTAGGAAAATAGTTGGAAAAGTGGGAATGGGTTTAATTTAATCTAATTTAATTAATTTGTATGAATATCATTGAAAAGTTGAATAATACCAATAGTGTATAAAAGATGTGGAAGATTTTAAGGTTTTTGAATAGCTGAACCAATACTGCATTGATGGTTTTAATCTTTATGAAGAAGGATATAGAAACAGAAGAATATGAATCAGTAGATAAGAGTTGTAAATGCATGAAAAGCAGCTGAAGCATTATAAATTGTCTGATACTCAATATCACTGTAAATTAGGGCAACCTCAGTGAATTTTCGAGTTTAAATAAAGGTTAATAATAAATAGTTAATTCTGAGTTCCCTGTTGTTACCTTTTGGGGCTTTTATTTTGAAAAACTAAGTGAATCCCTAGTTTCCTGTTAACATACAATGAGACTTGGGGGCTTTTATTTTGAAAAAAAAGTCTCACTGGGAGCTTCCTGTTAAGAAACAGTCACTCTATGGGGCTTTTATTTTGAAGGGATATGTTGGGGGGGAGACATAATTACACTCTCTGATGTCCACAGGGACAATATTCCATAAGAAAGAGTTATGGTAGGCCTCATTGTGAGCATCCTGTTAAGATACAATCACTCTATGGGGCTTTTATTTTGAAGGGTTGTGTGTGTGGGGGGGAGTCAGACAGAAACAGACTGTGTGATGTAAAGGGAAATCATTCCATAAGAAGGTGTTATGATAGGAAAAGGCCCATTGGCCTGTTGGCTTCTTTTAACTCTGAGGACAGACAGGGGTCCTGTATTCTGAGAGCAGAGAGTCCTGATTGGAGCAGAAGGTTTAAGGAGATCAGGCAGGAAGGAAGGGGCGTGTCCATTTACAGTTTAAAGTCAAAACCAATGAAGGGAAGCTAAAATTGGTGTAATATGCCTCTTTCACAGCAGCCATTTTGACATGTGAATGCAGAGTAATCACAGGTGTAATTAATATCACTAATTATGGCCCTGATATATTGAAGCCTGGCTGAAGCTGGCTCAGTGAAATGGCTGTGAGACAGTAAATAGAGTTTGCGTGTGTGTGCGTGCGCTTGTGCGTGTGTGCGTGTGTGTGCGCGTTTGTGGGTGCGTGCGCGTGTGTGCGCGTGCGTGCGCATGTGTGTGCGTGAGCGCGTGTGTGTGTGCGTGCGCGTGCCTGCGGTCTGACTGGTCAAACAGACAGTAACTGTATAGGGATAAATATAATTTAAACTTGTACAGTTAAAAAGAGCTAAAGAGCAATGCACCAATCAGAGACAGGCAGAGATTGATGGAGATCTAATCAGCCAATCAGAGACAGGCAGAGATTGATGGAGATCTAATCAGTCAATCAGAAACACCTGTTTGTGTCTGAAAGTGCTGAGTTATGGTTGGGAATGACTGGTGAAAACACAGAGAAGGTACTACCTGAAAAAGGCCCGTCATTTAAAAACTATAAGTTGTATAGCTGAAATCTCCTCAGTTTGAGCACCTCAAGGCTTTGATGAAGATGTAGACGTGTCGTTTGTGTGGATAAAGTTAAAAATGACTGCGAGCTGGCAGTTTCAAAAGTCTCCACAGTTGACTTTTTTTCAAGACTCTGAGATGTGAATTAACATTGCAGTGGATGAGATGAAAAAGGGATAACTCGGTGCTTTGGAGGAAATAAATCCCTAACTGTAACACCTATTGCTTAAATGGGCACATTATCTGAAAGAAGACAAGCATACCTACGTTTTGAGGTATTAATTTTGTATGAAGAGTGAAAATTGTGGAAATGGCAGCGAGTTAGAAATATTTTTTCAGTAAGATTTTAAAGCCTCTCCTCACTCTATCGCTAATGGCCTCACTCTAACGAACGCAATACACACTAATGTAAAAGTCTGAGAAGAGCACTTTTACCAAGCTCCAAACAAGGTTAAATATTTCAAAAAGTACAAATGTGATTTAAAAGTTGAATAATAGCCAGAATCTAAGGAAGATGTGAAAGATTTTAGAGTTTGAATGGAGTTTATAGGTGAAGTATGAATGAGCAGTGAAGAGTTGAAAACGCTTGAAAGTTTTTTAATTCTGAACATGTCTTCCATTCATTTCAATGCAAAATTTTTGATGAATTATGGTTAATAAATCTTAAAATATGAAAGTTATGAATGAGATTAGTAATAGCGCACATGTCCTAATTCAGCTGCACGTTTTAATGTTTGAATGGGATTTCTATGTTGAAAAATGTGGAAGCAGTAACATTGGAAAAAAAGAGTGGAGAAGAAAAATAATAAAAATAAACGGGTAGAATAACATATGTTGTGAATGCTTCCAGCATTCACACCAATAAAGAATGTAGAAGAACAGAGGTTGTGAATGCTTCCAGCATTCACACCAATAAAAATAAAGAATGTAGAAGAACAGAGGTTGTGAATGCTTCCAGCATTCACACCAACTAGAAAAGCAATTTCTGAAGAAATCGCGGTGTGAATGCCGGTTGCTGAAGAGCTGACGCTACGCTGAAATGTCGGCTTGAATGTTGTGAGAAGAAGGTGAAGTAGTAGGAATAGATGGAAAATAGGAAAGGGTTTAATTCTTATGAATAACACTGAAAAGTTGAATAATACCAATAGTGTATGAAAGATGTGGAATATTTTAAGGTTTTTGAATAGCTGACGCTAAACTGCATTGCTGATTTTAATCTGTATGAAGAAGGAGAAGAAATAGGAAAATAGTTGGAAAAGTGGGAATGGGTTTAATTTAAATTAATTTAATTAATTTGTATGAATATCATTGAAAAGTTGAATAATACCAATAGTGTATAAAAGATGTAGAATATTTTAAGGTTTTTGAATAGCTGATGCAATACTGCATTGATGGTTTTAATCTGTATGAAGAAGGATATAGAAACAGAAGAATATGAATCAGTAGATAAAAGTTGTAAATGCATGAAAAGCAGCTGAAGCATTATAAATTGTCTGATACTCGATATCACAGTAAATGAGGGCAACCTCAGTGAATTTTTGAGTTTAAATAAAGGTTAATAATAAATAGTTAATTCTGAGTTCCCTATTGTTACCTTTTGGGGCTTTTATTTTGAAAAACTAAGTGAATCCCTAGTGTCCTGTTAACATACAATGAGACTTGGGGGCTTTTATTTTGTAAAACAAGTCTCACTGGGAGCTTCCTGTTAAGAAACAGTCACTCTATGGGGCTTTTATTTTGAAGGGATGTGTTGGGGGGGAGACATAATTACACTCTCTGATGTCCACAGGGACAATATTCCATAAGAAAGAGGTATGGTAGGCCTCATTGTGAGCATCCTGTTCAGATACAGTCACTCTATGGGGCTTTTATTTTGAAGGGATTTTTTGGGGGGACACATAATTACACTCTCTGATGTCCACAGGGACAATATTCCATAAGAAAGAGGTATGACAGGCCTCATTGTGAGCATCCTGTTAAGATACAGTCACTCTATGGGGCTTTTATTTTGAAGGGATGTGTTGGGGGGAGACATAATTACACTCCCTGATGTCCATAGGGACAATATTCCATAAGAAAGAGGTATGACAGGCCTCATTGTGAGCATCCTGTTAAGAAACAGTCACTCTATGGGGCTTTTATTTTGAAGGGATGTGTTGGGGGGAGACATAATTACACTATCTGATGTCCACAGGGACAATATTCTATAAGAAAGAGGTATGACAGACCTCATTGTGAGCTTCCTGTTAAGATACAGTCACTCTATGGGGCTTTTATTTTGAAGGGTTGTGTGTCTGTGTGTGTGTGTGTGTGGGGGGGGGGGGAGTCAGACAGAAACAGACTGTGTGATGTTAAGGTAAATCATTCCATAAGAAGGTGTTATGATAGGAAAAGGACCATTGGCCTGTTGGCTTCTTTTAACTCTGAGGACAGACAGGAGTCCTGTATTCTGAGAGCAGAGAGTCCTGATAGGAGCAGAAGGTTTAAGGAGATCAGGCAGGAAGGAAGGGGTGTGTCCATTTACAGTTTAAAGTCAAAACCAATGAAGGGAAGCTAAAATTGGTGTAATATGCCTCTTTCACAGCAGCCATTTTGACATGTCAATACACAGTAATCACAGGTGTAATTAATATCACTAATTATGGCCCTGCTGAAGCTGGCTCAGTGAAATGGCTGTGAGACAGTAAATAGAGGTTGTGTGTGCGTGTGTGTGTGTGTGTGTGTGTGTGTGTGTGTGTGTGTGTATGTGTGTGCGTGTGTGTGTGCCTGCGTGTGTGTGTGTGTGCGTGTGTGTGTGTGTGTGTGTGTGTGTGTGTGCTTGCGCGTGTGTGCGTGTGTGTGCGCGTTTGTGGGTGCGCGTGTGTGCGTGTGTGTGCGTGTGTGCGCGTTTGTGGGTGCGTGCGCGTGTGTGCGTGTGTGTGTGTGTGTGCGTGTGTGTGCGTGCGCGTGTGTGCGTGTGTGTGCGTGTGTGCGCGTTTGTGGGTGCGTGCGCGTGTGTGCGCGTGTGTGTGTGTGTGTGAGCGCGCGTGTGTGCGTGTGTGTGCGCGTGTGTGTGTGCGTGCGCGTGCCTGCGGTCTGACTGGTCAAACAGACAGTAACTGTATAGGGATAAATATAATTTAAACTTGTACAGTTAAAAAGAGCTTAAGAGCAATGCACCAATCAGAGACAGGCAGAGATTGATGGAGATCTAATCAGTCAATCAGAAACACCTGTTTGTGTCTGAAAGTGCTGAGTTATCGTTGGGAATGACTGGTGAAAACACAGAGAAGGTACTACCTGAAAAAGACCCGTCATTTAAAAACTATAAGGTGTAGAACTTTAATCTCTTCAGTTTGAGCACCTCAAGGCTTTGATGAAGATGTAGACGTGTCATTTGTGTGGATAAAGTTAAAAATGACTGCGAGCTGGCAGTTTCAAAAGTCTCCACAGTTGACTTTTTTTCAAGATTTTGAGACGTGAATTAACATTGCAGTGGATGAGATGAAAAAGGGATAACTCGGTGCTTTGGAGGAAATAAATCCCTAACTGTAACACCTATTGCTTAAATGGGCACATTATCTGAAAGAGGACAAGCATACCTACGTTTTGAGGTATTAATTTTGTATGAAGAGTGAAAATTGTGGAAATGGCAGCGAGTTAGAAATATTTTTTCAGTAAGATTTTAAAGCCTCTCCTCACTCTATCGCTGATGGCCTCACTCTAACGAACGCAATACACACTAATGTAAAAGTCTGAGAAGAGCACTTTTACCAAGCTCCAAACAAGGTTAAGTATTTCAAAAAGTACAAATGGGATTTAAAAGTTGTATAATAGCCAGAATCTAAGGAAGATGTGGAACATTTTAGAGTTTGAATGGAGTTTCTAGGTGAAAGTATGAATGAGCAGTGAAGAGTTCAAAACGCTTGAATATTTTATAATTCTGAACATTTCTTCCATTCATTTGAATGGAGCATTTTTGATGAATTATGGTTAATAATTCTTAAAATATGAAAGTTATGAATGAGATTAGTAATAGCGCACATGTCCTAATTGAGCTGCACGTTTTAATGTTTGAATGGAGTTTCTATGTTGAAAAATGTGGAAGGAGTAACCTTGGAAAAAAAGTGGTCTGAAGAAAATAATAATAACTAGAAAAGCAATTTCTGAAGAAATCGCGGTGTGAATGCTGGTTGCTGAAGAGCTGACGCCACGCTGAAATGCCGGCTTGAATGTTGTGAGAAGAAGGTGAAGTAGTAGGAATAGATGGAAAATAGGAAAGGGTTTAATTCTTATGAATATCACTGAAAAGTTGAATAATACCAATGGTGTATGAAAGATGTGGAATATTTTAAGGTTTTTGAATAGCTGACGCTAAACTGCATTGCTGATTTTAATCTGTATGAAGAAGGGGAAGAAGTAGGAAAATAGTTGGAAAAGTGGGAATGGGTTTAATTTAATTTAATTTAATTAATTTGTATGGATATCATTGAAAAGTTGAATAATACCAATAGTGTATAAAAGATGTGGAAGATTTTAAGGTTTTTGAATAGCTGAACCAATACTGCATTGATGGTTTTAATCTGTATGAAGAAGGATATAGAAACAGAAGAATATGAATCAGTAGATAAAAGTTGTAAATGCATGAAAAGCAGCTGAAGCATTACAAATTGTTTGTCACTCGATGTCACTGTAAATGAGGGCAACCTCAGTGAATTTTCGAGTTTAAATAAAGGTTAATAATAAATAGTTAATTCTGAATTCCCTGTTGTTACCTTTTGGGGCTTTTATTTTGAAAAACTAAGTGAATCCCTAGTTTCCTGTTAACATACAATGAGACTTGGGGGCTTTTATTTTGAAAAAAAAGTCTCACTGGGAGCTTCCTGTTAAGAAACAGTCACTCTATGGGGCTTTTATTTTGAAGGGATATGTTGGGGGGAGACATAATTACACTCTCTGATGTCCACAGGGACAATATTCCATAAGAAAGAGGTATGAAAGGCCTCATTGTGAGCCTCCTGTTAGGATACAGTCACTCTATGGGGCTTTTATTTTGAAGGGATTTGTTGGGGGGACACATAATTACACTCTCTGATGTCCACAGGGACAATATTCCATAAGAAAGAGGTATGGCAGGCCTCATTGTGAGCATCCTGTTAAGATACAGTCACTCTATGGGGCTTTTATTTTGAAGGGATGTGTGGGGGGGAGACATAATTACACTCTCTGATGTCCACAGGGACAATATTCCATAAGAAAGAGGTATGGCAGGCCTCGTTGTGAGCATCCTGTTAAGATACAGTCACTCTACGGGGCTTTTATTTTGAAGGGATGTGTTGAGGGGGAGACATAATTACACTCTCTGATGTCCACAGGGACAATATTTCATAAGAAAGAGGTATGGTAGGCCACATTGTGAGCATCCTGTTAAGATACAGTCACTCTATGGGGCTTTTATTTTGAAGGGATGTGTTGGGGGGACACATAATTACACTCTATGATGTCCACAGGGACAATATTCCATAAGAAAGAGGTATGACAGGCCTCATTGTGAGCATCCTGTTAAGATACAGTCACTCTATGGGGCTTTTATTTTGAAGGGTTGTGTGTCTGTGTGTGTGTGGGGGGGAGTCAGACAGAAACAGACTGTGTGATGTAAAGGGAAATCATTCCATAAGAAGGTGTTATAATAGGAAAAGGCCCATTGGCCTGTTGGCTTCTTTTAACTCTGAGGACAGACAGGAGGCCTGTATTCTGAGAGCAGAGAGTCCTGATTGGAGCAGAAGGTTTAAAGAGATCAGGCAGGAAGGAAGGGGCGTGTCCATTTAGAGTTTAAAGTCAAAACCAATGAAGAGAAGCTAAAACTTGTGTAATATGCCTTTTTCACAACAGCCATTTTGACATGTGAATGCAGAGTAATCACAGGTGTAATTAATATCACTAATTATGGCCCTGATCTATTGAAGCCTGCTGAAGCTGGCTCAATGAAATGGCTGCGACACAGTAAATAGAGTTTGTGTGTGTGTGTGCGTGTGCGTGTGTCAGCCTACTCTATTGGTTAATCTCGTCCAGCTGAGAACCAGCAATCAACGGTTACCAGGGTAACCTTTGATCTTAACTGCTTTGATGTTACTTCTAAAGTTAGACAGAGTTTTAAATGGTATCTATTAGAGAAACAGCTTTGGAACAACTCCATCTGTGACAAAAAACGTGAGTCCTATCGCTTAGATTCTTTAGGAGAGGAGTAAGGACCCTCAGATGAAGAGATGGTGCGAGATTGGTGTGTGTAGTTTCAAAAATGTGGCCTCAGCAGCAGTTTCAAAAACTAGTACCTCTTGCAATCTTCCAAAAAAATTTGACATATTTAACATGGGGCTCAAAGGGAGCTGAAGTTGATCTTACAGTCACTTCCAGGCATTTATCAGAAAATGTGTAAGTCCGACTGATTCCATAACTACATGACTGCGACCAGCACAAGCTTACCAACATTTCTGGGAAGAAATTTTGCATGAAGAGTGAAAATTGTGGAAATGGCAGCGAGTTAGAAATAATTTTTCAGTAAGATTTTAAAGCCTCTCCTCACTCTATCACTGATGGCCTCACTCTAACGAGCGCAATACACACTAATGTAAAAGTCTGAGAGGAGCACTTTTACCAAGGTCCAAACAAGGTTAAATATTTCAAAAAGTACAAATGTGATTTAAAAGTTGAATAATAGCCAGAATCTAAGGAAGATGTGAAAGATTTTAGAGTTTGAATGGAGTTTCTAGGTGAAAGTATGAATGAGCAGTGAAGAGTTGAAAACGCTTGAAAGTTTTTTAATTCTGAACATGTCTTCCATTCATTTCAATGCAACATTTTTGATGAATTATGGTTAATAAATCTTAAAATATGAAAGTTATGAATGAGATTAGTAATAGCGCACATGTCCTAATTTAGCTGCACGTTTTAATGTTTGAATGGAGATTCTATGTTGAAAAATGTGGAAGGAGTAGCGTTGGAAAAAAACCTTACGGAAGAAAAATAATAACTAGAAAAGCAATTTCTGAAGAAATCGCGGTGTGAATGCCGGTTGCTGAAGAGCTGAATGCCGGCTTGAATGTTGTGAGAAGAAGATGAAGTAGTAGGAATAGATGGAAAATAGGAAAGGGTTTAATTCTTATGAATATCACTGAAAAGTTGAATAATACCAATAGTGTATGAAAGATGTGGAATATTTTAAGGTTTTTGAATAGCTGACGCTAAACTGCATTGCTGATTTTAATCTGTATGAAGAAGGGGAAGAAGTAGGAAAATAGTTGGAAAAGTGGGAATGAGTTTAATTTGTATGAATATCATTGAAAAGGTGAATAATACCAATAGTGTATAAAAGATGTGGAATATTTTAAGGTTTTTGAATAGCTGACGCTAAACTGCATTGCTGATTTTAATCTGTATGAAGAAGGGGAAGAAGTAGGAAAATAGTTGGAAAATGGGAATGAGTTTAATTGGTATGAATATCACTGAAAAGGTGAATAATACCAATAGTGTATAAAAGATGTGGAATATTTTAAGGTTTTTGAAAAGCTGATGCAATACTGCATTGATGGTTTTAATCTGTATGAAGAAGGATATAGAAACAGAATAATATGAATCAGTAGATAAAAGTTGTAAATGCATGAAAAGCAGCTGAAGCATTACAAATTGTTTGTCACTCGATGTCACTGTAAATGAGGGCAACCTCAGTGAATTTTTGAGTTTAAATAAAGGTTAATAATTAATAGTTAATTCTGAGTTCCCTGTTGTTACCTTTTGGGGCTTTTATTTTGAAAAACTAAGTGAATCCCTAGTTTCCTGTTAACATACAATGAGACTTGGGGGCTTTTATTTTGAAAAACAAGTCTCACTGGGAGCTTCCTTTTAAGAAACAGTCACTCTATGGGGCTTTTATTTTGAAGGGATATGTTGGGGGTAGACATAATTACACTCTCTGATGTCCACAGGGACAATATTCCATTAGAAAGAGTCATGGCAGGCCTCATTGTGAGCATCCTGTTAAGATACAATCACTCTATGGGGCTTTTATTTTGAAGGGTTGTGTGTGTGGGGGAGAGTCAGACAGAAACAGACTGTGTCATGTAAAGGGAAATCATTCCATAAGAAGGTGTTATGATAGGAAAAGGCCCATTGGCCTGTTGGCTTCTTTTAACTCTGAGGACAGACAGGAGTCCTGTATTCTGAGAGCAGAGAGTCCTGATTGGAGCAGAAGGTTTAAGGAGATCAGGCAGGAAGGAAGGGGCGTGTCCATTTACAGTTTAAAGTCAAAACCAATGAAGGGAAGCTAAAACTGGTGTAATATGCCTCTTTCACAGCAGCCATTTTGACATGTGAATGCAGAGTAATCACAGGTGTAATTAATATCACTAATTATGGCCCTGATATATTGAAGCCTGCTGAAGCTGGCTCAGTGAAATGGCTGTGAGACAGTAAATAGAGTTTGTGTGTGTGTGCGTGTGTGTGTGTGTGTGCGTGTGTGTGCGTGCGCGTGTGCGTGTGTGTGCGTGTGTGCGCGTTTGTGGGTGCGTGCGCGTGTGTGGGCGTGCGTGCGCGTGTGTGTGCGTGAGCGCGCGTGTGTGCGTGTGTGTGCGCGTGTGTGTGTGCGTGCGCGTGCCTGCGGTCTGACTGGTCAAACAGACAGTAACTGTATAGGGATAAATATAATTTAAACTTGTACAGTTAAAAAGAGCTTAAGAGCAATGCACCAATCAGAGACAGGCAGAGATTGATGGAGATCTAATCAGTTAATCAGAAACACCTGTTTGTGTCTGAAAGTGCTGAGTTATGGTTGGGAATGACTGGTGAAAACACAGAGAAGGTACTACCTGAAAAAGACCCGTCATTTAAAAACTATAAGTGGTATAGCTGAAATCTCCTCAGTTTGAGCACCTCAAGGCTTTGATGAAGATGTAGACGTGTCGTTTGTGTGGTTAAAGTTAAAAATGACTGCGAGCTGGCAGTTTCAAAAGTCTCCACAGTTGACTTTTTTTCAAGACTCTGAGATGTGAATTAACATTGCAGTGGATGAGAGTAAGAAGGAATGTCTTGGTGCTTTGAAGGACATAAATCCCAAACTGTAACACCTATTGCTTAAATGGGCACATTCTCTGAAAGAAGACAAGCATACCTACGTTTTGAGTTATTAATTTTGTATGAAGAGTGAAAATTGTGTAAATGGCAGCGAGTTATAAATATTTTTTCAGTAAGATTTTAAAGCCTCTCTTCACTCTAGCGCTGATCGCCTCACTCTAACGAGCGCAATACACACTAATGTAAAAGTCTGAGAAGAGCACTTTTACCAAGCTCCAAACAAGGTTAAATATTTCAAAAAGTACAAATGTGATTTAAAAGTTGAATAATAGCCAGAATCTAAGAAAGATGTGAAAGATTTTAGAGTTTGAATGGAGTTTCTAGGTGAAAGTATGAATGAGCAGTGAAGAGTTGAAAACGCTTGAAAGTTTTTTAATTCTGAACATGTCTTCCATTCATTTCAATGCAAAATTTTTGATGAATTATGGTTAATAAATCTTAAAATATGAAAGTTATGAATGAGATTAGTAATACCGCACATGTCCTAATTCAGCTGCACGTTTTAATGTTTGAATGGGATTTCTATGTTGAAAAATGTGGAAGCAGTAGCATTGGAAAAAAAGAGGGCGGAAGAAAAATAATAACTAGAAAAGCAATTTCTGAAGAAATCGCGGTGTGAATGCCGGTTGCTGAAGAGCTGACGCTACGCTGTAATGCCGGCTTGAATGTTTTGAGAAGAAGGTGAAGTAGTAGGAATAGATGGAAAATAGGAAAGGGTTTAATTCTTATGAATATCACTGAAAAGTTGAATAATACCAATAGTGTATGAAAGATGTGGAATATTTTAAGGTTTTTGAATAGCTGACGCTAAACTGCATTGCTGATTTTAATCTGTATGAAGAAGGGGAAGAAGTAGGAAAATAGTTGGAAAAGTGGGAATGAGTTTAATTTGTATGAATATCATTGAAAAGTTGAATAATACCAATAGTGTATAAAAGATGTGGAATATTTTAAGGTTTTTGAATAGCTGACGCTAAACTGCATTGCTGATTTTTATCTGTATGAAGAAGGGGAAGAAGTAGGAAAATAGTTGGAAAAGTGGGAATGAGTTTAATTTGTATGAATATCATTGAAAAGTTGAATAATACCAATAGTGTACAAAAGATTTGGAATATTTTAAGGTTTTTGAATAGCTGACGCAATACTGCATTGATGGTTTTAATCTGTATGAAGAAGGATATAGAAACAGAAGAATATGAATCAGTAGATAAAAGTTGTACATGCATGAAAAGCAGTTGAATCATTATAAATTGTCTGTCACTCGATGTCACTGTAAATGAGGGCAACCTCAGTGAATTTTCGAGTTTAAATAAAGGTTAATAATAAATAGTTAATTCTGAGTTCCCTGTTGATACCTTTTGGGGCTTTTATTTTGAAAAACTAAGTGAATCTCTAGTTTCCTGTTAACATACAATGAGACTTGGGGGCTTTTATTTTGTAAAACAAGTCTCACTGGGAGCTTCTTGTTAAGAAACAGTCACTCTATGGGGCTTTTATTTTGAAGGGATATGTTGGGGGGAGACATAATTACACTCTCTGATGTCCACAGGGACAATATTCCATAAGAAAGAGTTATGGCAGGCCTAATTGTGAGCATCCTGTTAAGATACAGTCACTCTATGGGGCTTTTATTTTGAAGAGATGTGTTGGGGGGAGACATAATTACACTCTCTGATGTCCACAGGGACAATGTTCCATAAGAAAGAGGTATGGCAGGCCTCATTGTGAGCATCCTGTTAAGATACAGTCACTCTATGTGGCTTTTATTTTGAAGGGTTGCGTGTCTGTGTGTGTGTGTGGGGGGGAGTGAGACAGAAACAGACTGTGTCATGTAAAGGTAAATCATTCCATAAGAAGGTGTTATGATAGGAAAAGGCCCAATGGCCTGTTGGCTTCTTCTAACTCTGAGGACAGACAGGAGTCCTGTATTCTGAGAGCAGAGAGTCCTGATTGGAGCAGAAGGTTTAAAGAGATCAGGCAGGAAGGAAGGGGCCTGTCCATTTACAGTTTAAAGTCAAAACCAATGAAAGGAAGCTGAAACTGGTGTAATATGCCTTTTTCACAGCAGCCATTTTGACATGTCAATACAGAGTAATCACAGGTGTAATTAATATCACTAATTATGGCCCTGATATATTGAAGCCTGCTGAAGCTGGCTCAGTGAAATGGCTTTGACACAGTAAATAGAGGTTGTGTGTGCATGTGTGTGTGTGTGTGTGTGTGTGTGTGTGTGTGCGTGCGTGTGTGCCTGCGTGTGTGTGCGTGTGTGTGTGTGCGTGTGTGCGTGCGTGCGTGCGTGCGATTGTACGTGTCTTTGTGTGTGTGTGTGTATGTGTGTGTGTCGGCCTGCCCTGCTTAGTGAATCTAATTCACCTGTAACCCGCAATCAACGGTTACCAGGGAAACCTTTGATCTTAACTGCTTTGATGTGTTGAACGATCTCCAGTTAGACAGATTCAATGAGAGAAACAGCTATCGAACAACTCCCTCTGTGACAAAAACCGTGAGTCCTATCGCTTAGATTCTTTAGGAGAGGAGTAAGGACTCTCAGATGAAGAGATGGTGCGAGATTGGTGTGTGTAGTGTCAAAAATGTGGCCTCAGCAGCAGTTTCTAAAACTACTACGTCCTGCTCTCTTCCAAAAAAAAATGAAAAAATTAACATGGAGCTCAAAGGAGGCTGAAGGTGATCTTCCAGTCACTTCCAGGCATTTATCGGAAAATGTGTAAGTCCGACTGATCCCATAACTACATGACTGCGACCAGGACAAGCTTACCAACATTTCTGGGAAGAAATTTTGTATGAAGAGTGAAAATTGTGGAAATGGCAGCAAGTTAGAAATATTTTTTCAGTAAGATTTTAAAGCCTCTCCTCACTCTAGCGCTGATGGCCTCACTCTAACGAGCGCAATACACACTAATGTAAAAGTCTGAGAAGAGCACTTTTACCAAGCTCCAAACAAGGTTAAATATTTCAAAAAGTACAAATGGGATTTAAAAGGTGAATAATAGCCAGAATCTACGGAAGATGTGGAACATTTTAGAGTTTGAATGGAGTTTCTAGGTGAAAGTATGAATGAGCAGTGAAGAGTTGAAAACGCTTGAATATTTTATAATTTTTAACATTTCTTCCATTCATTTCAATGGAGCATTTTTGATGAATTATGGTTAATAATTCTTAAAATATGAAAGTTATGAATGAGATTAGTAATAGCGCACATGTCCTAATTGAGCTGCACGTTTTAATGTTTGAATGGAGTTTCTATGTTGAAAAATGTGGAAGGAGTAGCGTTGGAAAAAAACCTTACGGAAGAAAAATAATAACTAGAAAAGCAATTTCTGAAGAAATCGCGGTGTGAATGCCGGTTGCTGAAGAGCTGACGCTACGCTGAAATGACGGCTTGAATGTTGTGAGAAGAAGGTGAAGTAGTAGGAATAGATGGAAAATAGGAAAGGGTTTAATTCTTATGAATATCACTGAAAAATTGAATAATACCAATAGTGTATGAAAGATGTGGAATATTTTAAGGTTTTTGAATAGCTGACGCTAAAATGCATTGCTGATTTTAATCTGTATGAAGAAGGGGAAGAAGTAGGAAAATAGTTGGAAAATGGGAATGAGTTTAATTTGTATGAATATCATTGAAAAGTTGAATAATACCAGTAGTGTATAAAAGATGTGGAATATTTTAAGGTTTTTGAATAGCTGGCGCTAAACTGCATTGCTGATTTTAATCTGTATGAAGAAGGGGAAGAAGTAGGAAAATAGTTGGAAAAGTGGGAATGGGTTTAATTTAATCTAATTTAATTAATTTGTATGAATATCATTGAAAAGTTGAATAATACCAATAGTGTATAAAAGATGTGGAAGATTTTAAGGTTTTTGAATAGCTGAACCAATAC
>CAKAOJ020000562.1:20000-116575 GCA_916701645.2 Sebastolobus alascanus
GGTCCAAACAAGGTTAAATATTTCAAAAAGTACAAATGTGATTTAAAAGTTGAATAATAGCCAGAATCTAAGGAAGATGTGAAAGATTTTAGAGTTTGAATGGAGTTTCTAGGTGAAAGTATGAATGAGCAGTGAAGAGTTGAAAACGCTTGAAAGTTTTTTAATTCTGAACATGTCTTCCATTCATTTCAATGCAAAATTTTTGATGAATTATGGTTAATAAATCTTAAAATATGAAAGTTATGAATGAGATTAGTAATAGCGCACATGTCCTAATTTAGCTGCACGTTTTAATGTTTGAATGGAGTTTCTATGTTGAAAAATGTGGAAGGAGTAGCGTTGGAAAAAAACCTTACGGAAGAAAAATAAAAATAAAGAATGTAGAATAACATAGGTTGTGAATGCTTCCAGCATTCACACCAACTAGAAAAGCAATTTCTGAAGAAATCGCGGTGTGAATGCCAATTGCTGAAGAGCTGACGCTACGCTGTAATGCCGGCTTGAATGTTGTGAGAAGAAGGTGAAGTAGTAGGAATAGATGGAGAATAGGAAAGGGTTTAATTCTTATGAATATCACTGAAAAGTTGAATAATACCAATAGTGTATGAAAGATGTGGAATATTTTAAGGTTTTTGAATAGCTGACGCTAAACTGCATTGCTGATTTTAATCTGTATGAAGAAGGGGAAGAAGTAGGAAAATAGTTGGAAAAGTGGGAATGGGTTTAATTTAATTTAATTTAATTAATTTGTATGAATATCATTGAAAAGTTGAATAATACCAATAGAGTATAAAAGATGTGGAAGATTTTAAGGTTTTTGAATAGCTGAATCAATATTGCATTGATGGTTTTAATCTGTATGAAGAAGGATATAGAAACAGAAGAATATGAATCAGTAGATAAAAGTTGTAAATGCATGAAAAGCAGCTGAAGCATTACAAATTGTTTGTCACTCGATGTCACTGTAAATGAGGGCAACCTCAGTGAATTTTCGAGTTTAAATAAAGGTTAATAATAAATAGTTAATTCTGAGTTCCCTGTTGTTACCTTTTGGGGCTTTTATTTTGAAAAACTAAGTGAATCCCTAGTTTCCTGTTAACATACAATGAGACTTGAGGGCTTTTATTTTGAAAAAAAAGTCTCACTGGGAGCTTCCTGTTAAGAAACAGTCACTCTATGGGGCTTTTATTTTGAAGGGATATGTTGGGGGGAGACATAATTACACTCTCTGATGTCCACAGGGACAATATTCCATAAGAAAGAGGTATGGCAGGCCTCATTGTGAGCATCCTGTTCAGATACAGTCACTCTATGGGGCTTTTATTTTGAAGGGATGTGTGTGTGGGGGGGAGTCAGACAGAAACAGACTGTGTGATGTTAAGGGAAATCATTCCATAAGAAGGTGATATGATAGGAAAAGGCCCATTGGCCTGTTGGCTTCTTTTAACTCTGAGGACAGACAGGAGTCCTGTATTCTGAGAGCAGAGAGTCCTGATTGGAGCAGAAGGTTTAAGGAGATCAGGCAGGAAGGAAGGGGCGTGTCCATTTAGAGTTTAAAGTCAAAACCAATGAAGAGACGGTAAAACTTGTGTAATATGCCTTTTTCACAGCAGCCATTTTGACATGTCAATACAGAGTAATCACAGGTGTAATTAATATCACTAATTATGGCCCTGATATATTGAAGCCCGGCTGAAGCTGGCTCAGTGAAATGGCTGTGACACAGTAAATAGAGGTTGTGTGTGCGTGTGTGTGTGTGTGTGTGTGTATGTGTGTGTGTGTGTGTGTGTGTGTGTGTGTGTGTGTGTGTGTGTGCCTGCATGTGTGCGTGTGTGTGTGTGTGCGTGTGTGTGTGTGTGTGTGTGTGTGTGTGTGTGTGTGTCTGTGTGTGTGTGTGTGTGTGCGTGCGTGTGTGTGCGTGCGTGCGTGCGTGCGATTGTACGTGTGTGCGTGCGTGTGTTTGTGTGTGTGTGTGTGTGTATGTGTGTGCGTCGGCCTTTCCTGCTTAGTTAATCTAATTCACCTGTAACCAGCAATCAACGGTTACCAGGGAAACCTTTGAACTTAACTGCTTTGATGTGTTGAATGATTTCCAGTTAGACAGACTCAATGAGAGAAACAGCATCGAACAACTCCCTCTGTGACAAAAACCGTGAGTCCTATCGCTTAGATTCTTTAGGAGAGGAGTAAGGACCCTCAGATGAAGAGATGGTGCGAGATTGGTGTATGTAGTGTCAACAATGTGGTCTCAGCAGCAGTTTCAAAAACTAGTACCTCTTGCAATCTTCCAAAAAAATTTGAGAAAATTAACATGGAGCTCAAAGGAGGCTGAAGGTGATCTTCCTGTCACTTCCAAGCATTTATCAGAAAATGTGTAAGTCCGACTGATTCCATAACTACATGACTGCGACCAGCACAAGCTTACCAACATTTCTGGGAAGAAATTTTGTATGAAGAGTGAAAATTGTGGAAATGGCAGCGAGTTAGAAATATTTTTTCAGTAAGATTTTAAAGCCTCTCCTCACTCTATCGCTAATGACCTCACTCTAACGAACGCAATACACACTAATGTAAAAGTCTGAGAAGAGCACTTTTACCAAGCTCCAAACAAGGTTAAATATTTCAAAAAGTACAAATGTGATTTGAAAGTTGAATAATAGCCAGAATCTAAGGAAGATGTGAAAGATTTTAGAGTTTGAATGGAGTTTCTAGGTGAAAGTATGAATGAGCAGTGAGGAGTTGAAAACGCTTGAAAGTTTTTAAATTCTGAACATGTCTTCCATTCGTTTCAATGCAAAATTTTTGATGAATTATGGTTAATAAATCTTAAAATATGAAAGTTATGAATGAGATTAGTAATAGCGCACATGTCCTAATTTAGCTGCACGTTTTAATGTTTGAATGGGGTTTCTATGTTGAAAAATGTGGAAGCAGTAGCATTGGAAAAAAAGTGGGGAGAAGAAAAATAATAATAAAAATAAAGAATGTAGAATAACATATGTTGTGAATGCTTCCAGCATTCACACCAATAAAGAATGTAGAATAACATAGGTTGTGAATGCTTCCAGCATTCACACCAATAATAAAAATAAACGGGTAGAATAACAGAGGTTGTGAATGCTTCCAGCATTCACACCAATAAAGAATGTAGAATAACATATGTTGTGAATGCTTCCAGCATTCACACCAAAAAGAAACGGGTAGAATAACAGAGGTTGTGAATGCTTCCAGCATTCACACCAATTAAACCCGGAGGATAATAGACCAGTGTGCTTTGCACAGGCTTTGCCTGTGCTACAAGCCACACTGGAACTAGAAAATTTCGCAAGAAATTTTGACCAGTGTGCCTGGTGCTGGTGCCGGGACCGTGGGGGCGGATTCAGACCATCTGAGGTTCACAGTGAGGGTATCACTGTAGGACTATTCACTGATATATAATGTTTCCATAGTTTTGAAAATGCCTACATTTGCTCTGATTGGCTAATGTGAATTTGAGAGAAGACGAGAAGCTTCGCTCCTCTTATTACTGTATATGCTGATATATATTGTTTGTCATGTCCTCCTAATCTCTGTATTTGACACACACACACACACACACACACACACACACACACACACACACACACACACACACACATACACAGACTGCATGCTGTCTGTCACTGGTTTCCATGGTGATTGGGGGGCCGTTAGGAGTGGTGCGGGGAGGGACAGAAATCATCTTAAGACAGGTTAGACTGATTTTGAATAAAACAACATAGTTTCATCAAGGTCTAGAGGCTTTTTCTGACCACATTTGAGGTGCATCTGGTCAACCTGCTCAGAGGACTACATCAAAATATAAAACATATAATTTCCAGTTGCCAGTAGGGGGTGCTATGAGTGTGACTCAATGTCGACATGTAAATTTCGTCAGTCATGGACCCTTATCATGTCTGAGAAATTTTGGCCAGAATGGACCATGTACAGTGGAGTTACAACAACTTCCTGTTTCATGGCGAATGGCCTAAAATGGCCGCCACGCCACGGCAAGGTCGTTCGATGAAAACTCAGGGTTTGAATAACAAGTCATCCTTAAGGTCTTTAGATGGTCCTGACCAAATTTCAAGTGCATGGGCCCTAATTATGGCCCTGATCAGTTAAAGTGGCAGAAGGAAACTGTGTGTGTGTGTGTGTGTGTGTGTGTGTTTGTGTGTGTGTGTGTGTGTGTGTGTGTGTATGTGTGTGTGTGTGTGTGTGTGTGTGTGTTTGTGTGTGTGTGTGTGTGTGTGTGTCTGTGTGTGTCTGTGTGTGTGTGTGTGCAGAGACTGGTCAAACAGACAGTAACTGTATAGGGATAAATATAATTTAAACTTGTACAGTTAACAAGAGCTTAAGCGCAATGCACCAATCAGAGACAGGCAGAGATTGATGGAGATCTAATCAGCCAATCAGAGACAGGCAGAGATTGATGGAGATCTAATCAGTCAATCAGAAACACCTGTTTGTGTCTGAAAGTGCTGAGTTATGGTTGGGAATGACTGGTGAAAAACACAGAGAAGGTACTACCTGTAAAAGACCCGTCATTTAAAAACTATAAGTTGTAGAGCTGAAATCTCTTCAGTTTGAGCACCTCAAGACCTTGATGAAGATGTAGACGTGTCATTTGTGTGGATAAAGTTAAAAATGACTGCGAGCTGGCAGTTTCAAAAGTCTCCACAGTTTACTTTTTTTCAAGACGATTAGAGGGGAATTATCATTGCAGCGGATGAGAGGACAAAGGGATCACTCGGTGCTTTGAAGGAAATAAATCCCTAACTGTAACACCTATTGATGAAATGGGCACATTATCTGAAAGAAGACAAGCATACCTACGTTTTGAGGTATTAATTGTGTATGAGGAGTGAAAATTGTGGTATAGGCAGCAATTTGTTTGGAAAATTTTCAAAAGATTTTGAAACAACCTCTCACTCTAGCGATGATGTCACCCACTCTAACGTCTTAACGACCCACGCAATACACACCCATTATAAAATCTGAAACGGTCTGAAAATTTCACAAAACGTAAACTGCGATTTCGTGAAAACCGTGCCAGCTATCAAAATGCCCATTTGGCCAAATAACGTCCCATGTCTGGTGACCCGTTTAAAGTGTTAATCATGATTCTACGTTAAAGTATGGCGACTCTGTAGGGCCCCAAAGAGGAGTGTTTTTTAGCTTTCTTCACGTCGATTTGCAATGCATTCCTATGGAGAAAAAAAACGCGCTTTTGCGTGATTTTTTCGGAATCCGCTGCGCGAATCTCTTAGAAAAGTCATAGCACACGATTCCCGATCATTCCGCACGTTTTGATGTACTTTTTTTACAGGTGTTTGCAACGCTCCGGGAGGAGTAGCACGGCAAAGTTTTGGCGGAAGATGAAGAATAAGAAACTAGAAAATTTCGCAAGAAATTTTGACCAGTGTGCCTGGTGCTGGTGCCGGGACGGAGAGTGGGGCAATGGGGGCGGATTCAGACCGTCTGAGATCCATAGTGAGCTCACCACTGTAGGGCTATTCACTGATATATAATGTTTCCATAGTTTTGAAAATGCCTACATTTGCTCTGATTGGCTAATGTGAATTTGAGAGAAGACGAGGAGCTTCGCTCCTCTTATTACTGTATATGCTGATATATATTGTTTGTCATTTTCCTCCTCATCTCTGTATTTGACACACACACACACACACACACACACACACACACACACACACACACACACACACACACACACACACACCTTTACAAACACACACAATACCTTTTGGGGCTTTTATTTTGAAAAACTAAGTGAATCCCTAGTTTCCTGTTAACATACAATGAGACTTGGGGGCTTTTAATTTGAAAAAAAAGTCTCACTGGGAGCTTCCTGTTAAGAAACAGTCACTCTATGGGGCTTTTATTTTGAAGGGATGTGTTGGGGGGAGACATAATTACACTCTCTGATGTCCACAGGGACAATATTCCAAAAGAAAGAGGTATGAGAGGCCTCATTGTGAGCATCCTGTTAAGATACAGTCACTCTATGGGGCTTTTATTTTGAAGGGTTGTGTGTCTGTGTGTGTGGGGGGGGGGAGTCAGACAGAAACAGACTGTGTCATGTTAAGGGAAATCATTCCATAAGAAGGTGTTATGATAGGAAAAGGCCCATTGGCCTGTTGGCTTCTTTTAACTCTGAGGACAGACAGGAGTCCTGTATTCTGAGAGCAGAGAGTCCTGATTGGAGCAGAAGGTTTAAAGAGATCAGGCAGGAAGGAAGGGGCGTGTCCATTTACAGTTTAAAGTCAAAACCAGTGAAGAGAAGCTAAAAGTGGTGTAATATGCCATTTTCACAGCAGCCATTTTGACATGTGAATGCAGAGTAATCACAGGTGTAATTAATATCACTAATTATGGCCCTGCTGAAGCTGGCTCAGTGAAATGGCTGTGAGACAGTAAATAGAGTTTGTGTGTGCGTGTGTGTGTGTGTGTGCGTATGTGTGCGTGCGTTTGCGTGTGTGCGTGTGTGCGCGCGCGTGCGTGCGTGCGTGTGTGCGTGCGCGTGTGTGTGCGTGCGCGTGCCTGCGGTCTGACTGGTCAAACAGACAGTAACTGTATAGGGATAAATATAATTTAAACTTGTACAGTTAAAAAGAGCTTAAGAGCAATGCACCAATCACAGACAGGCAGAGATTGATGGAGATCTAATCAGTCAATCAGAAACACCTGTTTGTGTCTGAAAGTGTTGAGTTATGGTTGGGAATGACTGGTGAAAACACAGAGAAGGTACTACCAGAAAAAGACCCGTCATTTAAAAACTATAAGGTGTAGAGCTGAAATCTCTTCAGTTTGAGCACGTCAAGACCTTGATGAAGATGTAGACGTGTCATTTGTGTGGATAAAGTTAAAAATGACTGCGAGCTGGCAGTTTCAAAAGTCTCCACAGTTGATTTTTTTTCAAGACGATTAGAGGTGAATTTACATTGCAGTGGATGAGAGGACGAAGGGATAACTTGGTGCTTTGAAGGAAATAAATCCCTAACTGTAACACCTATTGATGAAATGGGCACATTATCTGAAAGAATACAAGCATACCTACGTTTTGAGGTATTAATTGTGTATGAGGAGTGAAAATTGTGGTCTAGGCAGCAATTTGTTTGGAAGATTTTCAAAAGATTTTGAAACTACCTCTCACTCTAGCGATGATGTCACGCACTCTAAAAGTTAACGACCTACGCAATACACACCCATTATAAAATCTGAAACGGTCTGAAAATTTCACAAAACGTAAACTGCGATTTCGTGAAAACCGTGCCAGCTATCAAAATGCCCATTTGGCCAAATAACGTCCCATGTCTGGTGACCGGTTTAAAGTGTTAATCATGATTCTACGTTAAAGTATGGCGACTCTGTAGGGCCCCAAAGAGGAGTGTTTTTGAGCTCTCTTCACGTCGATTTGCAATGCATTCCTATGGAGAAAAAAGTCGCGCTTTTGCGTGATTTTTTCGGAATCCGCTGCGCGAATCTCTTAGAAAAGTCATAGCACACGATTCCCGATCATTCCGCACGTTTTGATGTACTTTTTTTACAGGTGTTGGCAACGCTCCGGGAGGAGTAGCGACCCAAAAAAACGACACGGAAGAAGGAGAATATTAAGAAAATAAGCCCGGAGGATAATATACCAGTGTGCTTTGCACAGGCTTTGCCTGTGCTACAAGCCACACTGGAATAAACGACAAGTCGAATAATAGACCAGGTGCTTTGCACAGGCTTTGCCTGTGCTACAAGCCACACTGGAATAATATACCAGTGTGCTTTGCACAGGCTTTGCCTGTGCTACAAGCCACAATGGAATAAGGAAATAGCCTAAACAAATAAAATGAAATAGGCCTAAATTCCACCATTTGTCCTCAGATAATAGTTATTATTAGATAACAGATAATAATATCCTTATACTTTACGGACGTTTTGAAAGCCCTTCCCTCGGATCCCTTCATATCAGTCACACAGTCAGTCAGTAAGACAAACAGATCTCGGTCAGATATTCACCTGCTAGAAAAAGGTTTCCAATCACTGAGCCAGCCTTTCTGATCAAGTCATTGATCCTGTTTTTATCATCCACAGTGATGCTGCCCCCCTCAGCAGAGCACAGCATAAAAAAAGAACACTAGCTAAAATTCCTTGATAGAAAACATGAAGAAGTGTCTTGCTGATATCAAAAGATCTAAGTTTTCTCAAGAAGAAGAGTCTAGATTGGCCCTTCTTAAATACAACCTCAGTGTTCTTTTTCCAGTTTAATTTACTGTCCAGGTGGACACCTAGGTATTTATAGGACTGGACAATATCAATCGGCTGACTCTTTATTACCACTGGGGAGACCTCCTCCTTCTTCCTTCTAAAATCAATGATCAGCTCTTTGGTCTTCCCAACATTAAGTTTTAAAAAGTTTTTATCACACCAGCTGACAAATGATTCCACCTCTCTTTTGTAGGCCGGGTCACTGCCTCTGTAGACCCACTAGAGCAGTGTCGTCTGAAAAATGTTGGATTAGACAACTCTGCCTGTAGTCAGCGGTGTAGAGTGTAAATAAAAAAGGAGATAAAACCGTGCCTTGTGGGGCTCCTGTTTTAGTTAAAATGCTGTCAGACCGTTTCTTATCATACCTCACATACTGAGGTCTAGATAAAAGATAATTTAAAACCCAAGCGATGGTTGTGTTGTGCAGTTTAAAATCCATCAACTTGTTAGCTAAAATGTGTGGTTGAATAGTATTAAAAGCACTGGAAAAATCAAAAAACATAATCCTAACAGAGCTGGCAGTTGTTTCAAGGTGGCTATAAATACTGTGAAGCATAAAAAGTAGTGCATCATCTCCTCCCACACCCTTCCTGTAAGGGATCTTGATAGGCTGTGAACTGTCTATTCATGTGACCCAGAATAACCCTTTCAAAACATTTCATTATGTGTGATGTCAGAGCTTTAGGTCTAAGATCATTAAGACTACTCACATTGGGTTTTTTGGGGATCGAAACAATACAAGATGTTTTCCACATTACTGGAATTATTGATGAAGAAAGAGACAAGGAAGACAATGAATGAAGAACTGAGCACAACTGGTCAGCACAGACTTTTAGAGAGCGTGGATGGACACCATCTTATTAGCCTTATTAGCATTCAGGCGCCTTAACTGCTGTCGAACCTCATCAACACCAATAACAATAGCTGGGCTACAGTCCTCAGGATTACTCTGTGTAAGAGATGAGAGGATGCTCTCATTGGAAGCAGAAAAATCAAATTCATCAAACCTAGCAAAAAACTGATTTGCCTCATTCATATTTATCCCAGAGCAAAAGGAACTGGGATTACTGGCCCCGTAGCCAGTAATGGATTTCATTCCGTTCCAAAGGCCCCTTGTGTTACTATTGGACATCTGTCCTTCAACCCTTTCCTTGTACTTACACTTAGCCTGTTTGATTATTACTTTCAGCTCCTTTTGGGCAGTTTTAATATTGTCTTTGTCACCAGTAAAGAATGCAGATTTTTTCCTATTAATGGCAGCTTTAACCTCACTAGTCACCCGGGGTTTATTATTAGGGAAAATCTTTACTCGCTTACAGGGGATAACAGACTCGACACAGAAATTAATATAACTGGTAACTTTGTCAGAGATACTGTCCAGATCATCATCATCATCATCATCAAAAAACACACTCCAGTCAGTGCAATCAAAGCATCCTCTGAGCGTTTCACACGCGTCCTCAGAACACACATGCACAGTCTTGTGCGTAATCGGCTGCTTCTGAACCGCAGGAGAATATCTGGATGTCAGAGATATCAAGTTATGATCCGATTGTCCGAGAGGGGGAAGCGACTTCGAAACAAAACTCTCCTTAATGTTCGTATAAAACAGATCAATAGTCTTATCGCCCCTCGTAGGGCATGACACCAATTGTTTAAAAGAGGGTGGCAGAGAGAGAGCAGTGCTTAAAATCCCCGTTGATAATAACCAGCGCGTCTGGAGAGGAGCGTTGCAGATCATGAGTGACTCTCGATATTGTCTCTGTAGCCAGCTTCGCGTTACCCGATGGGGGAATATAAACTACTTGGACAATCACATGAGAAAACTCCCTGGGCAAGTAGTAGGGTCGGCAACTCACCGCAAGCAGCTCAATGTTCGGGTCACATACTCTCTCCTTCACCGTAACATAATAATAATAATTTTATTTATATAGCACCTTTCGAAACAAGGTTACAAAGTGCTTACCAGTAAAAGCATGATAAAAGAAATAACACCCAGAACTTGAATCTAAACAAAATATATCATATAAATACAAAATAAATATAAAATAAAATCACATAAATAGTTACAACAATGCACCATCAGTTAAGAAAAAGCCATAATATAAAAGTGAGTCTTAAGAAGAGATTTAAAGGAGGATACTGAGTTTGCCTGCCTGAGATCCTCAGGTAGGGAGTTCCTCAGCTGAGGGGCCCGGACAGCAAAAGCCCAGTTGGTCACCTTTGTTGACAAGTCTGGATTTTTGAACTGTTAGTCGGGCCCTGCCAGAGGATCTCAAGCATCGATCAGGCTCATAGGGAGTCAGCAAATCATCGATATAGGCAGGAGCCAGACCATTCAAGGCTTTAAAAACAAGCAGTAAAATCTTAAAATCAATTCTAAAACTCACAGGTAACCAGTGAAGGGCAGCGAGGATCGGTGTGATGTGGTCGCTTCTCTTAGTACGAGTTAAAAGCCTGGCAGCAGCGTTTTGTATTAACTGTAGTCTGTGGATGTTCCGCTTGCTGATACCAGAATAAAGTGCATTACAATAATCGAGTCTGGAGGAGATAAAAGCCTGGAGGACCTTTTCTAAATCAGCAGGAGAAAGGAATGACCTGATCTTAGTAAGCTGTCTCAGTTGGGCAAAACAGGACTGCACCACTTTAGTCACCTGAGCATCAAATGACAGTTCAGAGTCAAAAATAACACCTAGGTTCCGGGCCTCTTTCTGAACATTATTCCACAAGGCACCCAGACTAGAGGAGAGATTCTCAATACTGCTAGTGCTGGGGCTACAGGGGGAGATTATAAGTATTTCAGATTTGGAGTCATTCAGCTGAACATGACCAGGATGACACCACCGATCATTGATGTAAAGGCAAACACCTCCACCCTGTTTTTTGCCGCTCCTAGCTGGGTCTCTGTCCATCCTGTGTAATGAGAAACCTTCCATTTTCACATGAGACTCTGGTATCCTGTCAGACAGCCAGGTCTCCGTAAAACACAGTAGGCTGCTCTGTCGGTATCAAACTTCAGGTACGCTGTCAATTCATCCGCCTTATTAACCAAGGAGTGCACATTCCCCATAATAACAGAGGGCAGCACGGGTTTGTACCCCCGCCGACTGTTCCTGGCCCGGACCCCTCCTCTGCTGCCTCTCTTCCTCTCTCTAGTCTCGCTCCTGATCTCCGACCAGTCAATATCAAGATCCAGTCCATCTGGTGCAGGAGGCCTCAGCCGAAGAAGCTCCTGCCGAGTGTAGGTGATAGAAGGTTGGCCCAGCTCGCTCCTGACTTCAAATGTTTGAGCGGCTCTCCAAAAAGTTATTGCCCAAAGCCACAGAAGGCAAGTCAAAGTGTGACTTTTAAGTGCAGCCATAATCACGTCGTCAGAGTTTGATCTCGCTGGTGATCAGGAATCATAAGGCTTTAAAAACATTAGAAAACACATAAAACATAGAACACCGACGCACAGCTAGCAGAGTCGCCAGCTCAGGGGGCGGCGCCTGAGAAAATCTGGCCCAAAGAAAATCTGGAGAAGGAAGATGCCATGTTCTGTTACGTGGAGGACACATGCCTGGCAGGGGAAGTTCAGATGGACCAAGTTCAGTTGACTCCCACCATTGTTGTGTGTGGTAAGTTAACATGTTTTGTCTTTAATTCATTTTCTCTTTTGTATTTCTCTAGTCTTTCTTCCTTTTCTTTCTAATTTTTTTTCTATTTGGACAAAAATTCATGTTCGACAATATTTTTTATTACTGTAAGCTCTTAAGGTCAGTCAAAGTGGCCTTAAAAGGTCATGCATTTCTGTCCCCTAAACCTGCACATACACTGATTTCTGTATTGATGGTAAGCAATGTAACAGACTTTGAAAAATGAAAAACGTATATGCTCAAATTGTTTTGTGAAATGTTTCAGAAAGACAAATCTTGTTTTAATTTAGTTTTGAATTGTTGTTTTTTTCTGTCTTTTTACTTTTTAGGACAATCCTGCTACTCTTCAAGACGGTTCATGCTGAGTGTGGATCGAAACATTGTAAACGACAACATCACCTCCTTCGTTTCTGCACTGTATATGATGTTTGGGAGCTATTATTGCTTTAACATCCATTACCCATCAGAGCTGGCATCAACCCTGGAGTTCCTGCAGAGGTGTGTCTTTTTGGATTCGCTTTATCCAATATTTTATTGAACTGAAACAAATTTAAAAATAGCTGCTGCAGTGACTTGGGGGTTAGAGGACTTGTCATTTTACCTTTTTAGTTTTATAAGTGGCTTTGAAAAAATAAATAAATATGATGTTTAGTTTTTTGTTGCTAACAAAGCTGTTTTATTAATACAGTTGTCTGTTTTTCTTCTGTTTCCGAAGCTGTTTTTTCTCCATCAACCCAGAGAAGGGCACTAAAGACCCACACATCCCGTCTTCACGTGAACCCAAGAGTCCTTACCCTGATTCAGGAAATTTCGGATCATGAGTGGTGTGATGTCTGAATATGGACTAAACTCAGTAAGATTTATGGCATGTGATGATATGCCCCACTCACACACACTCACAGTTTGAAGGTTAGTTTCATCTCCTAAGAAGTAAGTAGAAGTTTCAGATGAAAATGTTAGAGTTGTATTGCATATTACTCATCTGCATGCCTTTACCTCAATTTGAAGAGCTTGTTGGAACATATTGGTACATTTTTTCTATTTATTTTAATAAGGAAAGTGATTCTTAAAGGGTGTTAAAAAGTCCTACATGTAAGGGATAATGTACAGCGGGCCGGTCATTGTTGTGAAAGAATCCCCGACAGGGTGATGCTGCGCGTCAGGGTCTCTCATCGCCCTGAAGGAGATTCTTTCACAACAATGACCAGCTCCCTTCAGTTCAATAAGATCCCTAATCTGTCACATGCTCTCTATTCTAATGTTTGTAAGTATGTTGAGAGATGACTAAGATTTATGGCATGTGACGATGTGCCCCACTTACAGTTTGAATCTTAGTTTCAGTTCATCTGCTCAGTTCTTCAAGCTTAAGCAAGTAGAGGTTTCAGACGAAATTGTTAGTTTTATTGCATATTACTCATATGCATGCTGTACCTCAATTTAAAGAGCTTGTTTGAATATGATGGTACATTTGAAATGCGGTAATCTTTAAAGGGTGTTAAAGGGACTGTTTGTAACTTCTTACACGTATAAATCATTGCGGGTCGGTGTCCCATACGCGCTTGCGTGTGGGTACGCTATTCAGACTCAGACTCCAACACAAACTACACGGAAGCACCAAAACTGCAAAGTTATATCCAGTGAACCCGTCTTGCAAAATAGTGTTAACTCTTCCTGCTTCGCCCCCCCCCCCCGGCCGCGGTCGGAGGACGCGGAGGAGACCGTAGCTTTGGTCTCCAAAGCCGGAGTCTCTGCTCCTGCTGCCTGCTCGCACACCGCGCTCGTTCTCACCCGCTCTGCTCGCTCCAACTCCACGTGCATGCGTTCACACTACACACTGCAGAAGAGTTAGTTTAGCTCTGAGAATATCTAGTGAATGTACAGCGGACGTTTGTGCAGAAATAAATGCTGCAGCTCCTCCAGACCAACAGAGGTTTCCCGTGTCTTGTGAAGTGACGGGGCTCCGCAGCGAGTTACGTTATCGTCCCGACCTGGTGTCGGTCTCCCCCCACCCCCCCCCGGTTCCCTCCGGGTCGGGATCGGCTAAAGCAGGAAAAGCCAGCACTAGAATCAGCATTGATCCATGGAGAGACCTTCCTCTGGTCAGCTAACATTACTGCCAAGCAGGTGAAACAGTCCCTTTAAACCATTGAAGGAGTTACTGTCACTTCGCCTTAAAGGGACTGTTTGTAAGAATCAGAAATTCCTTGTTAACTGCAACACGTGTGGCTGCAATGTCAACGACAGTCAGCGTCCTGTTGCCCGCGCTCTCCCGTGTGCCGGGCTACCTGAATGTGAGCGAGCATCCGTCAAAACAGCGAGACGACACACGTCAGCTAAAACCACAATATATCACTCTACATTTCACCTGCTTGGCAGTAATGTTAGCTGACCAGACGAAGTTTCTCTCCATGAATCAATGCTGATCTTAGTGTTGGCTTTTCCTGCTTCAGCCTCCCGACCGCGGCCGGAGGGAACTGGGGAGACACTGGAGCCCCGGTCAGAGACGATAACGTAACTCGCTGCGGAGCCCCGTCACTTTGATCCAGATGTTGACTGGGCGATACAGCTTCAAGGGGCTGTGCGCGCACCCGCGGATGGCAATCAGTTTCTGGGGGACGATCGCTTTTTGGCACAACACCTGTTCAGTCTCGGACAAACCCGGACGTCTGGTCACCATACTCTAGGTGGCCGCATAGTCTACGCTCTCTCCTCATTGGGAACAACTGAAAAAAGACGGTGGCGCTCAGAAAAAGAAGACGCTAGCCTATAGGCCGATGGACTGAACTGCACAGCAGCAGCAGCTGTCTTGCGCTCTGGGACACAGACGATGAGCACAAGCTCCTGTCTTTGTAGTCTGCTGCCTTGAATTTTGAATTAGGCTAAATGGGAGGAGAACATTGGAAAACAAAGGAATACAGTAGGTCATATTCCCATAGAATCAATACCAGCTTTATTCAAAGGTCAGAATAACATAGGCCTATTACATTTTTACTTGGCAACATTGAGATTATTTTCCCCATACTCCAGTGGCGTAGGCTATAGTGGACAATAGACTATCGGCAAAGGCTTATAACATTGCATTGCATTTTATTCATTCATACATTCATAATATATGATTGTTATGGGGAGGATAGAAGAGAAACTAACTAGCCTAACGTTCCAGAATGTGAGGTCATTAAAGGATGATGACATCACAATACATGAATGAATATGTTTGAAGATTCTAAATAAACTTTCCAGAATGTGACACCATTAAAGGATGATGTCATCACTGTAATATATGAAAGAATATGTTTGAACATTCTAAATAAACTTTCCAGAATGTGACATCATTAAAGGATGATTACATCACTATATTACATGAAAGAATATGAGTGAACATTCGAAATGGCATACTGACAACTACATTTAAAAATATATTTAAAATTCTTCATCCAATAGTAAAGATGTTTTTCAAAGGTAGAAATTTGGAAATCAGTTCAGTTTCATTACAATTTTACGAGATTTTAAGTAAAAAAATAAATAAAAACAGATCAAAACCAACCATATTCTTTAAATGAAGCATTATTTTGAAAAACAAATTAGTAAGTTGCAAATATTCAACTGAGTAGAGATGGTCAAGTGTGAGTGTATTGTAACAGCACACTTGAGGTGTCTACCCTAACTAGCCTAACGTTCCAGTATTTGACATCATTAAAGGATGATGACATCACTGTAATACATGAAAGAATATGTTTGAAGATTCTAAATAAACTTTCCAGAATGTGACATCATTGAAGGATGATGACATCACTGTATTACATGAAAGAATATGAGTGAACATTCGAAATGGCATATTGACAACTAAATTTAAAAATATATTTAAAATTCCTCATCCAGTAGTAAAGATGTTTTTCAAAGGTAGAAATTTGGAAATCAGTTCAGTTTCATTAAAATTTTATGAGATTTTTAAAGTTAAAGATGGGGTATGCGATTTATCCAGTATACACTTTTTGTTATATTGGTTGAAATGGTCTTTACACCCCGACAGCAATCCGTTTCTTATGAGCACTGAAAAAAGACCGGAAAAGATCCGTCATCTGTAGCTGCTGTAATCCTGTAAAAACGTCTACCAGTCAGTAAAAATGGTCCCGGTTGTAAGGAACCAATCAGAAGCCTCCCTGCCTCCCCGCTCGTACTCTACCCTTGGCGTGCACCAGCGTGAACTCAAAGCGCGTCTCCGCCGCACGTTTCCTGGAGAATGGAAGAGAAAACTCAGCCAAAAATAGCACTGCCGCGATTACTTGTAACCGCTCGCCCTGCTAAAAAGGCAAAGAAAAGAAAGACAGAAGCAGAAAAAACTACGACGAAAAAGAATGCAGAAAAAGCAAGAAGTAAATCACGAGTGAACATTGGACTAGCATTTCAGCGATGGCGACAACTTCGAGAGTTGAAGGGCCTGGCAAGTGATGCCAAAGTTGCTGTTTTTCTGTTGGACAGGTACGTTTTTGTTTTTTGGGGGATTTGTTTTTTTCATGAAATATCTAGCCACCGTTGCTATTTATGTAGTCATATACACATTGCTAACGTTAGCAACCCTGTCGATCTAGGCTAGTACTTTAGCTACGTTTACACATTCCTATCTAACATAACGCTAGCTACTTGTGTAACGTTATATGGTCGGTTAGGCTAGTACTTTAGCTACGTTTACACATTCCTATCTAACATATCGCTAGCTACTTGTGTAACGTTATATGGTCGGCGGTGTCTAAACATGTGTCGTTTACATTTTGGCGTTTTACAACTGTGTTGACTGCAGGGTATGTGTGGTTTTTTTGCAGTTATGAGAAGGATCAATCAACTTCGACGCCATATAAACACGGATTGATGAGACCACCTCCCCCCGCTGTGTCAACTATTGTTTCGGAATCTCTCTCCGGCCGGTGAGTGTAGCTTGATGCAGATATGAACATGGCTTAGATTACCGTTCTCTTTGATGGGTAATACATACACTATGTGGTATCATTGATATTTGTACTAAATCTATATCCAGACAGTGGGTAAATGTCAGTTAGTATGCAATGTGTGTATGTGTATCTGGGGGCAAAGTGAAGCTTTCTGTAAGGCCTGGTGGGGGCAGGGACAATTGATTAGACCTGTAGATGGCCTGAGTATTAAATCTGTGCCACAGCCTAGAAATTGGGAGTTGGTGGAGTCTGTGATCAAGTTACAGGGTCTTCTATGGACTCTGCGGTGGTAGATGTCCTGCAGAGATGATAGGGGTAAACTGAAGA
The DNA here is from genome assembly GCA_916701645.2 of Sebastolobus alascanus. Lineage (NCBI taxonomy): Eukaryota > Metazoa > Chordata > Actinopteri > Perciformes > Sebastidae > Sebastolobus > Sebastolobus alascanus. The sequence continues at coordinate 37,204 of CAKAOJ020000562.1, forward strand.
TCTTCTCAGCAGTTTTTATCACTCTGTGCAGTCTATCAAAACATCTTCTCATGAAGTGACAAACCCAAGACTTCTATTTCAATTCAGCAACAGTCCTGTATTGCATCTTTTATAGAATGAAGAAAAATCCTATCTCCTGTAAACCGATGCTGACGATATTCTGTAATTTTTAACAGAGATGATGTCATCTCAGTAGCTGGAGTTCAGGAGTTAGACATCAGCAGTCCTGACGAGACAGCTCTCCAGCAATTGGATGTAAGGTATGGTAATTGGAGTAAGATTTTTTTTTTTTCAATTTTTTGCCAAATAAAAATTAAAAAAAGTCTTTGTCCCTGCATTACTTGGGTGACATGTTGTAACATTCCTTCAATTGTTGTTGTTTTTCTGTCTATTTAGTATGTCATCTCTGGACCTAAACGCTGATGTTGACGCTGATGAATTGAATGACATTCAAAACTCCACGTAAGTTGCTGTGTGTACTGCCAAGATTTTTTTACTTTTCGTAGTTTCGTCGTTTGTGGAAAAATTTCAATTATTCTTTGAATAATAATCTATGAATTTATTCTTTCTTCCCTAGCATTGACTGGGAGGATGACACCTGGTATCCTGATAAGGACACAGAGTCTGTGTCATGGTTAGAAGAAGATCTAACCAGGGAAGTCGACTCAGACGATGATGACAGTGACGATGCAGCTTATAGGCCTCGTATTTGTGTGAGGTAGGTTCAATAACCTTTGGCTCTACTTACAGTCAAAATATTGTTTTTTATTTTGAATTTTCATATCAAATTTTATTATAACAGGACTGGCGGTGCTCTCAAGAGTCAGATTTGCTTGGACGCACTTCAAACAATCAGCATAGAGGAAACTGTGCACGATGCTCCAGACAACACCCCAGATCCAATTGCCACAGGCGAGCCTACATTCCCAGATGCACCACAAGTCCTGGTTGAGGAAGACATAATTGGCCATCCTGCATCCATCGCATACCGTGACAGCCTGAAGCAGCTTGCTGAGTATCTCATTCTACCTGTCAACATGTGTCCTAGTAAGGATCCAAACACGAAGGTACAGTGCCGGGCACCTGGACCATTCGAAATCAATGTCAAGTCCAGGGGAACAGCTGCTGTTGTTGAATGGGTGAGTCTTTATTTGGCATAAAACTTCATTATTTACAGTAATTATTTTTTATGTATATTAGTAATTATTTTTTTCTGTATCATGAGTTTTTTTTACTCTTTCTTTTTTTCTCAGATGTGTCCTCATGGCCATACAGTTTTTAAATGGGCTTCCCAGCCAACGTTGAAATATGGCATGACGGCTGGAGACTTCATGTTGGCCATTAACATCCTGTTGTCAGGCAACAACTATGCCAAGATATCACTGCTATTCCGGTTTATGACAATGGGGATGGTGACGAGGTCAACGTTCTTCAGGATCCAGGACTCTTACTGTGTGGACACTGTAAAGGAGTTCTGGAGTGAGAAGAGAGCCGTAATCACCACTCAGCTTCAGCCAAAAGGGCCTGTTGTGGCACTGGGTGAGTTTGATACACACACACACAAGTACACACACCAGACATACTATACGCCATATAATATAATTCTTTGCTCCCAAGAGATCACACTAGTATGGCAGAAACAGAAAAAAGAGTCAAGTGCAGACATAAAAAGAGTACAATAAAGTTATAAATCAAATTCAAAACAATGGGCACAAAATGTCAATTATTTGTTTACTGGTGTTACTCAATTGATTGCGAACTGATGCTAGGCTCCACGGCTCTTTGTGTATGTTTTTAGAAAAGGTGATAAGATTTTCTATGAGGTTTTTATTTTTAAGATATGAAGTGCTAGACAGACATTTTCTCTTTTTTTGTCATGTAGTTGGATCAGCATGACATGACAAATGTATCTCAGTTTGGACCACTCTATTTACCCTTGTTGCTTTCTTTTTGTTGTCATTTCTCTTCAAAGGTGATGCTCGCATGGACAGTCCTGGATTCTGTGCACAGTATTGCACTTATTCCGTCATGGACAATGAAACGAAACAGATAATCTGCATGGTCAACGTTGACAAGCGTGAGATCATGCGGAATTCTGTTATCATGGAGAAGGAGGGCTTCATGCAAGCATTTGAGACACTCCGTAAAGACCTCAATGTTGCAGAAATCTGCACGGATGCTCATTTGCAAATATCCGCCCTCTTCAGTAAGTGGAATTATTTAATTTTTCTTTAGTGGGTTGTTGTAGCAATCCTTATTTATGCATACAGTCCCAGACCACAATCATCACTTACATTGTTATGACTGGACATTGTTTTGGATTATTACATTGCATATATGTTCTATGATTATTTTTTTTGTCCTGCAGACAACGGCAGATATAAAGACAGCGGAGTCCAACACACCCTGGACATGTGGCATGGGTCAAACAACTTGTCCAAGAAAATTCATGCAGTAAGTTTATGATCCCTCTGTACATAGACAAAGCTGTATATTTTTAATCATCTACATCAACTCTCTTTTCATAAACCAAATTGACATCCCATCAATTTTTTTTTGTTCTATGTCAAGGCTGGGCAGCAAAGGGAGTGTGCCTTACTTCAGACCTGGAACAAAGACATTTGTAATCACTTTTGGTATTGCTGCAAAACTGCAGATAACTATGAAGACTTCTTTGTAAGTATTATAGCAATTTATCTATTTAGGTCTGACCCTTTCATTGAATAGTTTTTGTGCAAACCTGGTTTCATTTCTTGCTGACCTCATCACTCACAATACATTTGTAACTTTTTTCCTCAGGACATGTGGACTGGACTCCTCCAACATGTGACAGGACGACATGTTTGGGCCCTCGGTGCATGTCAGCATGGCCCCTTGGTTGAGGACAGAGAGAAGGAGTGGATCCAGAGTCGTTCTGTGGCACACCAGAGGCTGACTGATATTATTCTTGATGAACGCTGGCTAAAGAACATCCACAAATATCTGAATTTCAGGTATATCAGCATCGGTCTTTGTTCAACTTACCCCCATGCAAATATGTCACTTTATTTTGGAATTAGTGCTGCTATCTCTTGATTTGTACTACCAGAATGTAAAGCAATTGTGTATTGTTTCCACTGTGCTGTCAGGTAAACTGCAGAGCTGGAGTCCTTTCACAACCACATTCTGATGTGTGCGAGCAAGCGCTTCAGCTTCTCCCCATCAGTGTATGCAGCTCGCGTCATGCTGGCCGGCCTGGACCACAACCACCACATCCACAGACCAGCCAGAGAAAGGCTGATGGCTCTATTCAGTATGTTATATTTGAGGTACTACCATGCATTTTAGGCAATAAATTCATAGGTCCCAAGTCAAGGCAGATATAATACTGTAACAAATGCACCTACATTTAAAAAAATATATATATAACAAGATCATAATACATGGTGCAGATGTAGGCTGTTGATGGCCTTTTATGTGGAAATACAAAATAATATCATAATAAAGGTAATATGAATCTGTCACTAAGCTTATAATCCTTCTCTTATGCCAGGTACGGAAAGGTGTACAACAAGAAGTCCAGGAAGTGGAGCCTTTACACCATCAAAGAAAATAAGGACTACAGCTACATCTCAGACCTCCAGAGTGCAATTCTGCAGAAAAGGTTGTCTGCCACTGGGGGATTACCACGGAAAACAACAAGGAGGCCTGACGATCCCCGTCAACATGGGGTTCTGTCAGGAGTCCCTGCCCCAACCACCCAGGAGCTGCTGCAGGTGCAACTCAGCAGAGGGCTAGGTGAGTTGACTTACATTACTGTAGCTTGATCATAAGGTTCTAACTTTCTTATGTGCAAAAGCTGATTTAAAAATCCTTTTTGCTGTTTGCTAAGGAATTCCAAAGTGTAGACATTTGTGCCAGGTTCAAAATACCATCATGAGGTTTTAAAATACAGCTTCTGAAGTTCTGATCAACTTATTATCTAAACAAAGTGAAGGATAAACCACTGATAATGTCATGAATGTTTTCCACTGTGTGAATTGCAAAATAAATTCTACAGTTGTTGTTCATTGTGTGTGTGTCTCTGATATTCTTTCTAAAGGACAATCACTGCCAAAAGAATAGGTTGCCACAGCTGATGATGCAGCCACATCACCAGCCTGACCTGTCTGCCAACACTGGACACTCCTTTTTTACATAAAGATTTTGTTTTGGTATTGTTACTGTATATACGTTTTTATTATTATATGATGTTGATTCTTTTTTATAAAAAAATAAACAAGTGTCACACCACATTGGTTGTCATTATTAGTGTAGCATGTAAGGAGATAAGAAATGTAATATCTTGATTTGTCATGCTGAAATTGAAAAGGAAAGTCATTTATCATTTATCATTTTTTATTCAAACAGGTGAGAAATTATAAATATAAAAATAAAGGGTACTTTGTACCGTACATTCCTCCTGGGAATAAATAAAAAGTAAAAAAAAATAAAAAAAGTAAATATAGTAAATAACATAAATAAAAAGCTTGCACACTGCAAGGCTCCAATGTCATATATTGCACTAAGGTTTAAACAGCAAATCACAAATTACAAATCACAGCAAACGAGAAGAACAAGAACAAGAGAAATTAAAGTGTACAGAGTTATTGTGCCCTACTTGTAATGAAACCTGTGTACTGTGCATGTGGATCTGGGAAGCGGTCTCTTACTTTCCACACACACCAACTAGGTATCACAATTCTGCGCCCAGCTCCCAGTGACCCATATCGCCACACAACAAATTGGCGGTATGCTGCGTAACGGAATTGTTTGTTGCTCTCCCCTGGGTCTGGAAGATCATTTAGTCCACGCACATCATTCCATAATCTTGTGGCAAGGCGCAGTTGCCCCTCCTGCAAAATGTAGGCTTCAAAGTGAGGCAGCAAAGAAATGCAGGAGTCAGGTTGTTGCCCGCAGCACTTGCACTCTATGTAAGTGGGCATCTCTCTGCAGTTGTCGCAGACACACCAAGTAGGTTTATCAGTGACCTGAGGACCCGATGGAGGAGCATTCGCTGATGCTATCTGTAAGAGGTCAAACATCATGCTGGGGTCACGTGTCAGGCAGAGCTGCAGCAGTTGATGGGACTCCTCCAAAGTGAGGTTTGCAATTCTGGCTTGTAAAGCAATAGATAATAAAGATGATTATATATTTTTATTGAACAGAGCTTTGTTGTCGTCTATCAATCAATCAATCAGACTGTATTTGTATAGCACTTTCATACAAACAAAATGTAACACAAAGTGCTTCATGCATAAAACAACTACTCTAAGAGGTATTGTGTGTCCACGGTATATGCCAGGTCTTTATACAAAGTTAGTGGTAAGGTTGATGTCAGAAAATAAATGTGTAATTGTAGATACCTGCTCATCTGCAATCGTTAGAGCTTACAGATTCTCGACTCGCTGTAGGTCGTCTGCTCCCAGGGTTACTGCTCCCCGTGCTCCCCGTCCACTGGCCCGTCTTCTGCCTCTACTTCCTCGGCCCCTACTCGCTGCCTGCCCTCTAGCTCGACCTCGGGCCTTTCCCCTCTGACCCGACGACGTGCTTTGCTCCAGACTGTAGTCAGGGTCCGAGCCACAAAGGCGTTCATCGTCGGAGCTCTGACAAGCAAAACAATGAATGATATGTAATGGGTCCTATCCAAAATTCACGTTTGTCAATGTGTCAAATGTGGTAATAGAAATAACGTGTTCATTTCAATTCAATTTATTTTTATACAGCATCAAATCATAACAGAAGTTATCTCTGAGACGCTTTTTATATAGAGCAGGTCTAGACCGTACTCCTCGACACCTACTCGCTGCCTGCAAGAGGTCCGCCATTAGCATTGCATTGTTTGGCAAGGAAAAACTCCCCTTGTGTGTTGTATCTCTAAATGTTGTTGACATTTTTAGCTAATGATATCTGTTACCGGTACACCTGGATAATGCTAACATGCTAGCTTGACAGCTGTGAGTACTATAACAGTAGCTATTATTGTTTTTAAACATTTGTTATGATAATATTAGGTGTTTCCTTACCGTTGAATGAGACATGAGAAAAAAGTTGTTGAGTAGAGGTCCTCTCTCCGCTGTCAGGCTGTGAAGCAGTTACGATGCAGCGGTGCTCGTGCATGTGTGTGGGGGGCGTTGCCATGGAAGCAGTTTCGAGAGGAAGGGGTGAGCTTAGACGGAGCTCCTGAGGCATGCTACTTTCAAATTATGCTAGCTTTCCAACATCGCAGACTCCAGCTTTAAAGAATAAATAAATACAGATAAAAACCAACCATATTCTTTAAATGAAGCATTATTTTGAAAAACAAATAAGTAAGTTAAAAATATTCAACTGAGTAGAGATTGTCAAGTGTGAGTGTATTGTAACAGCGCACTTGAGGTGTCTACACTAACTAGCCTAACGTTCCAGAATGTGACATCATTAAAGGATGATGACATCACAATACATGAAAGAATATGTATGAAGATTCTAAATAAACTTTCCAGAATGTGACATCATTAAAGGATGATGAAATCACTGTATTACATGAAAGAATATGAGTGAACTTTCGAAATGGCATATTGACAACTAAATTTAAAAATATATTTAAAATTCTTTATCCAATAGTAAAGATGTTTTTCAAAGGTAGAAATTTGGAAATCAGTTCAGTTTCATTACAATTTTATGAGATTTTAAGTCAAAAAATAAATAAAAACAGATCAAAACCAACCATATTCTTTAAATGAAGCATTATTTTGAAAAACAAATAAGTAAGCTGCAAATATTCAACTGAGTAGAGATGGTCAAGTGTGAGTGTATTGTAACAGCACACTTGAGGTGTCTACCCTAACTAGCCTAACGTTCCAGAATGTGACATCATTAAAGGATGATGACATCACAATACATGAAAGAATATGTTTGAACATTCTAAATAAACTTTCCAGAATGTGACATCATTAAAGGATGATGACATCACTGTATTACATGAAAGAATATGAGTGAACATTCGAAATGGCATATTGACAACTAAATTTAAAAACCTTTTTAAAATTCTTCATCCAGTAGTAAAGATTTTTTTCAAAGGTAGAAATTTGGAACTCAGTTCAGTTTCATTACAATTTTACGAGATTTTTTTTTTTTTTTTTTTAAGTTAAAAAATAAAAAAATACAGATTAAAACCAACCATATTCTTTAAATTAAGCATTATTTTGAAAAACAAATAAGTAAGTTGCAAATATTCAACTGAGTAGAGATGGTCAAGTGTGAGTGTATTGTAACAGCACACTTGAGGTGTCTACCCTAACTAGCCTAACGTTCCAGTATGTGACATCATTAAAGGATGATGACATCACAATACATGAAAGAATATGTTTGAAGATTCTAAATAAACTCTCCAGAATGTGACATCATTAAAGGATGGTCATCACTGTATTACATGAAAGAATATGAGTGAACATTCAAAATGGCATATTGACAACTAAATTTAAAAATGTATTTAAAATTCTTCATCCAGTAGTAAAGATGCTTTTCATTGGTACATAGTAAATTCTCCAGTGTTAAATATGCCTTGTCAAAGTACATTAACTCTTTCAGAGTTATTACAACAACAACAAGAGTCATTACAACAACAGCTAGAGTAACATACCCCCCAGTGTTGGTGAAAATATTCAGAGTTAAAATGTTCAGTGTAAAATATACAGTGTCAAAGTTCATGGACTCTTTCAGAGTTATTACAACAACAGCTAGAGTAAGATCCCCCCCAGTGTTGGTGAAAGTGTTCAGAGTTACAGGACTGGTGTATTCTGGAAAGTACTCTGTACTCTGGAAAGCTCCGCCAACCTCCTACTTCTTTCAAACAGACCACGATTTTCACCACGCCATTTTGTGCTCCTCGAAAGACTGCGGTAAGTTTCTCTTAATCACTTATTAAACCAAATTTGAGCATTTCAACATAAGTAGCATTTTAGAATAACTTTATACTGTTGTTTAACATACACTCCAGCCTGTTTTGTGTCTTAAAATACCGAATTACACAGGGCTAACGTCGAGTTGAAGGCTAGCTAAAATGTGTTAGCAACATTAAGCCAATTAAGGCTAACTAGCTAACGTCTAACTTTAAAGGTCACCTATTATGCAAAATGCACTTTTCCATGTCTTTTAAAGGTCTCATATTATGCTCATTTCCAGGTTCATATGTGTATGTTAATGTTCTACTAGAACATGTTTACATGCTGTAATTCAAAAAACCCTCTATTTTTCTCTTACTGTCTAACTGCATGAAGCGTCTTTCAGCTTCTGTCTGTAAAACTTTGATTCAGAGCCTGTCTCCTCCCAGTCTGCTCTGATTGGTCAGCGTTTCCGGGTCTCTGCTGTCAATCAAACGGCTTCAACACAGCGTCACTGCCCTCCCCGCACTGCAGCCGGAGCAGCAGGAAGAGAGATTCACTGAGTTTATCCGCGTTTGTAAAGTTAAAAATAAACTAATTAAAAGTTTATAAACCAGAAACTTCACACAGCGCACGTTCCCGGAGGAATTTGATCATAAGTCGGCGAGAAATTAACAACATCTGCGGCCAAGTTTCCGGGTTTTCCTGACGGTTCTGCTCTGGTAAATATGCTATTTTTAGCTCTGTAATGTTAGCTCAGTATTTACGTTATGCATAAACTCTGTAAACCGTAAACATAAACTCTGTTTTACGTCTGTCTTTACAGGTCCATTTGTGAGAAAGGACCGACAGAATCAACCCATTTGAAGAAGAAAACATTTGCTTTGAGCAGATAGTTCTGTTTTCATGGGAGATACAGAGGTAACATGTTAGCATGTAGCTACATGTAACGGTGTGAAAACACAGCGAACATCAGGATGGAAAATAGAAGATGTGAAACAGTAGTCAGTTCATTATTTCTGGTAAAAGACACCTGATAAACGTAGGAAAGTAATCAGAGTAATGGTACATTATTTACTGTAGGAGCTGTCTCTGTGTTACCATGACTACAGACCGGTTAAAGTTACACTTAGCGTAGCTTACCATGCTGGAACAGACTTTATCCTGTAGTGTCAACATAACTGAAGGTGGAATTACTGATCTTCTATATAAAAACTGCTCAGTAAACACAGTATTAGCAGCTACTGGGAGAAGCTTATAGGGTACTGAGTCCATGTTTCAGAGTAACTTAGATTGTTTCACATGAAACGGTTTTACTTGTCAGACAGTTATTGCCATATTTATGCTTCGAAATGTTTGTCAAAGCTGCAGGTTATCTGTTCACGTTCAAAATACTGTGTATAATTAATATTATCATCTGTCTACTCAAATAAAGTTTGACTGTGAAACAGAAATGTGTTGCTTACAGTCACTATTTACTACCTGTACCCTTCTACATGCATGACATAAAATTAATTTTTCATATCACCTGTTTAATCTGTAATTACATTACTTTGTGAAAGAACATGTTATATGTATCTTGAGGAACACCACCAAGGCCAGGATACTGACGGCCCAGGAGATGTCCGACGTCATCGAGGAGGCGGAGGATCGTGGTGCAAGCTCTGGCCAGAAGAGAGCAGCAGCGGGCCGAACACACCAGCCCGGCAGCCACTTCCTCCACCCTGCCTGGCGGCTCCCGTCCCAGCCGCAGAAGAACACTGCCCCTCGGGGCTGCTCCAGCCACCAGCTCCGGCCTTTCCACCGCCGGTCCCTCAGCCCCCTCTGCCCCCTCTTGTGCCTCCCACGGTCCCCGGCTGCCTGCCACCACCAACACACCATCACCAGCGAGCCTGCCTGCTGAGGGACATCACCACCTTCCCCCATCTCCTGGTCAGCAAGTCTCTGGTAAAGCATACCTATTTTAGATTTGAATTAATGTAAAAATCAACATTTATTTTCTATTGTGATGCATAGACATTATTAGGAGTATGTATTTTAATGTTGTAATAATAAAATATGATTATTCTTTTAGAGCCTTCAACATCAGCGGCGGCAAGATTTGGCCTCCGAGGTTCCCAAGCTCCTTCCTCTCCCTCCCTCACTGTAAATGCTTTATATAATCTGTAAAACAGAAAGCAACATCTTAACATGTTGGTGACATTAGCCATGATGCAGAGTAAGCAAAACATGTAAGGCTTTGTCTCTTATTTATACAGCCTCTAAAGACCGGACCAGACCCTCGTCATCCAGCTCCTCGTCCTCGTCTGCTGGACCCACGACATCCACCGGTAGTTTACTTAATGTTAACAGTCTTTGCATGCCAGCCCATGAGATCAGACAATTTTCTTACATCTATATATATTTTTTTCTGTGAGTAGGTCACACCACCGAAGAGATGGAGCAGACGGTTTGGTGGTGTGGCCGGTGCAGGAACCTGAGCCTCCGGAGGGTTCGGAGGGATTGGTGTCGTGGGTCCAGTGTGACAACACGTGGTTTCACACCGTGTGTGCGGGCTGGGACGAGGAGCTGGATGAGGATGATGATTTTAAATGTAATGTGTGTCCAGATATTTAATTAATTTATTTTAATTTTTTTTTACATGTTTTATCTTACTTTTGTCTTTTGTGTTTCTTTTAAATAAATTTGTTTCATCCTCTTTTCAATCATTTGCTCTAGTCATTTGTCTTTTGATTAAAAACAATGCACCATTTCAATCATGAGTACTTATGTTTGTAGTTCTACTATAACTCTTACTCTGCACTTTGTGTAATGATAGTAATTGTTCTATACACTTATTTGTGCATAATTGCTAAATGTCATGCATCAGTTGGTATTTTGCAAGTGATTGAAATGAGAATAGAGTTTAACAAAACATCCAGCAGGTGGTGGTATACACTCAAAATGTAAATTAAGGAGCTTATATTGCATGATTTGGAGGTGTTGAAGCGTGATATCTTATTGTGAAGGAACGGAAATACGGTACCGGATGTGTTGACAGCATTGATGTTACATTGGGAGACACAAGAACAGCGTCATATCCCGGAAAAGCCAGCAGCGCCCAGTGTTTAATACATCCATGGTGTTTACAGCAAGAAAATAGGGTTTGTCCGAGGTAGGCCAAGGTTGGCGCACGGCTAATTCACCGGCGTTAACATCCTTTTGCTGACTCTGGTAGAGACAAAGATAAAGTAAATGATTAATACGATATGCAGATAGAAAGGTAAGGAGGTAGACTTTAGTTTTACACCATTAAATTAACTGAAAACATCACACGATCATTTATATTAGTAGTTAAAGTGGGATTTTAGTAGAATGTTAGCAAAAGACTGTCCGGAATAGGATACAATTCCGTTAACTATCTTTGTAGACAAAGTTACCAGGTAAAAGTTAACATTACTAGTGAAAAAACAATGCAGTTCAACTCTACAAACGTGACATTTAAACACTAAATAGTGCAAATTAACAGCCCAGACAATACAGGGGCGGTTCACGAACAAAGGGGGGGGAGGGCTACGGCGGGAATAATGACCTTGGGGGGGGTGGGGGGGTCAAAACAAACCAGCCACCTGTGTATTGGGTCTATGAGGTTTGCTATAGAAACCAATATGTGAGTCATTATTCCTTCCGCATCAGAAAACAACCCAATTGAAAGACCCAAATCCAACATACCCTGAAACTGGGTTACTAACTTGACCCAGTATTTTTCAGTGTGCACATAGCTATTTGTACGTGTGTGTGTGTGTGTGTGTGTGTGTGTGTGTGTGTGTGTGTGTGTGTGTGTGCGTGCGTGCGTGCGTGCGTGCGTGCGTGCGTGTGTGTGTGTGTGTGTTCAGTAGTTAAGGTGCAGAGCCAGTAGAGGGAGCCAAAGCACGATTTAAACACAAACCTCACTTGACTTTTCTTCTGATAAACTGTTTGGGTTTTTGTACCAAGAGTTATGGATGTTTCTGTTCTTGCATTATGTACTTAAGTACTTGCATAAGTACATAATGCTTAATTAGCAGCACCATGTACAGTGTGTAGTAAAAGTACTCATTGTGCAATAAAATGTCTCCTGTGACTGTTATCTGATTCAATGTGACATTATTAGACAGTACATACAGTATATATATATAAACATATATATATATATATATATATTTAAAATATAATATATAATATATTTATTTATTTGTTTGTTTATTTGTTTGTTTATTTATATTTATTTATATATATTTATTTAAATATATTCTGTTCAGATGATGAAGTTGAACCAGGACTCAAACATCTTTCTCTGTGTTTGTAACTGTGTGTTTTATTTCATTTTGTTTATCTTTTTTTTTGGTTCACATTTATTTTGTTTTATTGCATTTTATTTGTCTGTTTTATTCAATTTCTTTTTTTCTATTTCATTCAGTTTTTTATATTTAATTTGTTTATTTCGACCGATATGGGCTTTTTATGGCCGATGCCGATGCCGATTTTTTTTTTGCCGATATGTTTGGCTGTTTTTATTTTTTTCCACCATATGATAAAATATAACAGCTTAATAATAACAAATAATACACAAAATGTCTTAACTTAAGTAAACATTTATTGAACAACACTTATGGTCTGTCCCTCCAATTTGCACTTTGTGTCTTCACTGCAGTGCATATTTTATTTTGTGCATGATGGTTAATAGTAGTAATAGTGCAGGGCTCAAAACCTTTTAAGCATCTTTCAAAAACTGTCCTAAAGCATGTTTTTTATTTATGTTTGTTGACAGAAACTGTTACAAGCTATATGGCCATAATCTAAGTGATCAAAAAATAATAATAACTTTGTTCACTGGTATTACACAGCCTGCTGCTCATATCTGCTGCAGACTACACACAGGCCAGTGACGTCATAGAGGCTGTGAAGGACCCATAGAGACGTTTAATGAGGAAGTGAACTTTTTGCTAAATGTTTCGACAGATTGCTCGTGTTTCCGTCCTCACACGCAAACTTGCACTTATGACAAGCATTGTCAGCATCAACTCTAGTAAAGTGTAATCACGCTTTATAAGTTTAGTTTTCTCCGCTATAGTTCCTGAGAGCAGAAGCTCTGTGTGTGTGTGTGTGTGTGCGTGTGTGTGTCTGAACACTGCGCTGCAGCAGTGTGTATGTGAGAGCTGCAGCAGTGTGTATGTGAGAGCTGCAGCAGTGTGTATGTGAGAGCTGCAGCAGTGTGTATGTGAGAGCTGCAGCAGTGTGTATGTGAGAGCTGCTCCGCCCCGCACACAGCTAACGTTACCGACGGAGAGAAATTCTCCGTTACCAAAAACAGAATTGATAACGTCGGAGCATTTCACATCTAACCAATTAAATATGTAGGGCTTTGAAAGAGAAGAAGTAAAGCCTACCGGTTTCTCCCGGCAGAATGGCAATTTGATTGACACACAAGGGGCGGCGTCACACGTGTATCCACAGCAACAACAACACTGGCTGCCCGCAGATCTGCCTGTTTACTAATCGGCTTAATATGCTCAGGCATCGGCCGATGCCGATTATGAAACACTGTCAAAAAATCGGCCCGATTAATCGGTCGACCTCTAATTTTGATTATTAATAGTGATTAATAATCACTATTAATAGTGATTAATAATGATTATTAAATGTGATTATTAGTGATTCTCTATGGGTCTTTCCCATTTGTCATTTTATACGGCTCGATTCCTCTCCTCGACTCCTCGAGGAGCGTCTTAGTCCCGCCCACTAGAGATGCGAGCGGAGGAGGCGAGGAAGAAACTCGAGGAGAGAAGAAGAGAGGACATATGGGGTCCGTCCCAAAGCTCTTAATTGCATCTTCGTTTCCCTCACTTGCGTCTCATCCTTGCGTCTTAGTCCCTCCCACCAGGGAAGCATGGAGAGACGCAAGGAAACCATGCGAGGAGAGAGGAAACGAGGAAATGCGTTTTAAGAGAATTGAGACGTCGTTTCCTCTGAAGCGTCACGTGAAGCGACGTCCGTTTCTGATGACAGCAGCAGCTGATCACATCTGGATCAGCTGTCAGTCGGCTTTAATAGCTATAGAAACTTTAGATGGAGTTTGTGTTTGAACTGTAATAATAATACTAATAAAGACACACAGTTGTTCTACTGGCACAATATCTTTATATTATTTATTCATTATTAGCATCTGTAGTTATCGATATTCTGATTGTGAATTCATTATTTAATAACCCATAATATGACTATGGGGTCTTTTGAACACTGGACATTATTTATCAGGCTGAATGTTTCAGGGAAAATGTAAATGATGTAACTCATATCAATCCCGACATTCAGGAATTATCAGCCTCACATGTGACTGAATGGAAAAGAAGATAAATAATGTAACAGGTGTTTGTTGCTGACAGACAGACTCTCCTTCTCTGTCTGACTTTTGTTGAGGCAAAACTTTTGGTTTAATAATCAATAATGAGGTGTGATGTTTATATCAGTAATCAATAATGATATGTACTGTTTATATTTTTATCTGTTGATCAGTAAGTATAAAATAAGGGTCCTATAATCTTGTTTAAGGTGTATATTCAGTATTGTAATTCTCTGTGCCTGGTTTGGGCCGTTTGAAACTTTCTGTTTCTATCTGGGGCTGTTTGAAACTGTGTCTGTTTGGGCCTCGGACGGGCAAAAAGGCATGGTCCCATGAGGGCACGTTTTTGTCAGCTGCCAGACACACAAACTTGGAGGAAGGATGAGCAGCACCTCCTCCTCTTGTAGGTCAGAGGTTCTTTCCACTGTATTGAAAGATGGTTAGTAAATCGAAGCTAGGTTAGGCAACCGAGGCACCTGGACTGATAAGAATCTGTAGTTAGCGATATTTATAAAAACTTCAAGGTCACCAATTTTGGAAAGTCCCCATTTTTTCCATGAACAAATGATTTCATGTCTGATCATTAAAATCAAACCTAGGTCAAACCAGGTCATTAGTCACCCCAAGGGAGGGGCCGTGGCCCCTGGGAAAAAACTATAAAAACCGCACCTTTTGCATTGTTGTTCAGTCTGTACCCGGGACGGCTCCAGTTATGTTGTTTACTGCCTTTAAACAATAAACTCTGCTTATTGCAACTGACCTGATCCTCTCCAGTGATTCATTGGGCACCCTGCGTGGACACCTTTAACCAACTTTGAACTATTTTTAAAGCTATTGATACAACCTGAACCAGATTTAATCAAGAGGGAGAGCGGGTGTTCTGGACTCCTCCGGACCGGGTCTGGAAAACCAGCTTCAACACTTTAATAGTATCATTAATGTAAGTTAACGGGGGAAATAACAGATCATGAAAAGAAAAATCTTTCTAATAAATGCAGAAAGTTGTTTTAGACCCGTTTGTCAGGTATATAAACCCCTCTCAGTGACAGGCGGCTTCACTCGCGGTGTGTGAATGAGAGATACTGCAGGACCTTCTGCTGCTGTTCAGAGCTACAGTTAACACAGATATTAACTAGATGGTGAATCAGAAGACAACTAAACTATAAAACGTTTAATCTGTGATCTGTCTTCACTCTGGTATAAAACTTCAGCGATGTTGAGAGGTAAAGTTATCAGATCAGTCCGATCGGCGCAGCGTCCAATCAGTAACTGATATCCAATAAGGGGGCGTGTCGGTCGGTAAAAGACTTCCGTCGAGGATGCTCTCGTGTTTCCTCGATTATCGCTCCTCGGAGATCCCTCCTCGATCCTCGATCCTCGCTCCTCGAAGCACAAATAAGAGCTTTGGGACGGTCTTCAAGATGGCGCACCAGAACAACTTCCGGTTCACCCGAGGATCGAGGAGCGAGGAAACGACAAATAAGCGCTTTGGGATGGACCCTTTGACGCAAGGATGAGACGCAAGTGAGGGAAACGAAGATGCAATTAAGCGCTTTGGGACGGACCCATGAGATGTCGTTTCCTCTGAAGCGTCACGTGAAGCGACGTCCGGTTTCTGATGACAGCAGCAGCTGATCACAGCTGGATCAGCTGTCAGTCGGCATTAACAGCTGTTTATGTCTGAACTGTACTAATACTAATAAAGACTCCTATCAAACCCGACGCTCAGGAATTATCAGCCTCACATGTGACTAAATGGAAATGACGATAAATGATGTAAAAGGTGTAAAAGACAGATCCTCCTTCTCTCTGATTTTAACTGTATCCTTGATAAAAGTTAATGGAGGAACTAACAGATCATGAAAAGAAAACTCTTTCTAATAAATGAAGAAAGTTGTTTGAGGTCCGTTCGATGCCAGCTCTTATAAAGCTCTATCAGTAACAGGCTCCTTCACCCGCGGTGTGTAAAAAAGAGATACTGCAGGTCCTTCTGCTGCTGGAACACTTTACCATCAACATGGTCCGTTTGTTGTTCACACCTACAATTAACACAGATTATAACTAGATGGTGAGTCAGAAGACAACTAAACTATAAAACGTTTAATCTGTGATCTGTCTTCACTCCGGTATGAAACTCAGTGATATTGACGTGTATCAGATAAGTCCGATCTGCGTCCAATCAATAAACGATATCCAATAAGGGGGCGTGTCGGTTGGTAAAAAACTTCCGTGAAGGATACACCGGAGGATACACCGGAGGATACACTGGTGTATCCTCGCTCCTCGCTCCTCGAGACGCATTTTAGGAATTGGGATGTCCTTCAAGATGGAGGGCTGAGATCGATTTCCGGGTCACAGCCGGAGGATCGTGGAGCGAGGAGGCAAAAAATCTGGAATTGAGATGCAGCTGTTCTGCTGAGTTTGTTATTGTTTATCCTGCTCTTGCTACTTGTTACTCGGAATGTGTCACCGCTAGTAGTGTATGATCGTCTTTCCTGGCGTCCATACCTACGGCGTCTACCCGGCCTGTTGCCCCGCAACAATCGCCACAGAAGACACGGTAAGAGAGGAGGAGTCCTTGTTAGACTCAAGTCTTACCAGAGGCCTGTACTACGAAGCAGAGGCCTGTACTACGAAGCAGAGGCCTGTACTACGAAGCAGGATTTGGCGTTATCGAGGTAACTTCAGGGTTTTCTGTCCTACGAAGGTGGATCACTTCTTATCGGGGTAGATCGCCATGGTAACTGATGCTGAACAGCTAACCTGCTCCGGAGCAGGTTATGTTCCAGATAAGAGATGAACTCGAATAAAAACACCGCCTATTGACCAATCAGAGCTCAGTGCGCTGATCGTATGGTAATATTACACAAATACGAAGAAGTTTAAGTCATAATCCAGGCTAAAAACAACACAGTTTAAAATGACAAATGCAGGAAGGACAGATGGATTTATGCTGCGGGTGTTTACCGCTTTGAAATATATTTTTATATTTATTTTTTTTCTTGCTCTTGAGTCCGTTTCACACCGCAGGAAACGGAGACGCACCTGACAGAAGGTTTAAATAGTTATACACGCCTTTTGTTTAATAATGGGTATAATGACGTGTAACCGTCCATCCAGCCATCAATATAATTTCTTATAGCTATTTATAACTCGACGACTTTATCCGACTTTTGAGTGTTCCGTTAAATTACTAAATCTGTTAATTGACGAATTCACACATCGGGAGTTTTTTTATTTTGCCAGCTGTCCTTCCTGTATTTGGCCGCTTCAACTTTGTTACTTTTAGTCTGGATTAAGTGTTTAACTTCTTCGTATTTGTCTAATATAGTTTACTCTTCCTTTGTAAAATGTGCTGCTCTGCCTGTCTGTCTGCTGTCAGTAGACTTGTCCATGTTAGTGATTGGTCAGATACTGCAAACCCCGCCCCGTTCACGTGAACGCGCTCACAACCAGATAGAGAAACCCTGAGTTGATTTACCAAGTTGATAACCACCTTCGTAGCACAGTTTAGCGGGAACTCGTTTGTTAGGGTTGGTTAAGCCAGATAACGAGAAGATACCCTGGGTATGTTGAACTCGCTTCGTAGTACGGGCCTCTGATCTCACTCTGATTCTGTGCAAATCCGTGTTCTCGCGGTTACTTACATAAACGTAATATACATATACGCCGCATTGGACGCTTCAGCCCGTTACGACGATACGTCAAGGTGGGCGCCATATTGGACCGGGCAAGACCGGCCTGTAACCCTATACTAGTGAACGGGGGAGCTGCCGTTCTTCTGGTTAAAAAGCACTATAACGACTACATTTCTCCACCGATTTCAACGAGTCGTTATTATATTAAAGGGTTTATGATCTACGTGGAGTAGAAACATAAAGTTGTGTTCCCAGTTACTTAGAATCTGGATAGTTGAGCTCCAATCGCTGCTAGACACTCAGCAGACGAGTGTGTACCGTAGGCTGACATGAACTGAATTACTGACCTGATAGAAAATAATTCATTTATCAGAAGGAATTGTTAAAAACTCACGTTTGTAAAGTACGGCTTTGGCTTATTTCCCTTGGTTAAGGTTAATACTGTACTTGTAGAGAGGTCCCTATAAAATATAATATGTAAGGGATAATGTACAGCGAGCCGGTCATTGTTGTGAAAGAATCCCCGACAGGGCGATGCAGTCTCTCATCGCCCTGAAGGGGATTCTTTCACAACATTATCCCGCTTATTACACGACTACTTACTGAAGAAATCAATATTTTGACGCAAAAACGGTCCGCCAGAGTCCGACATCAGAACTGCGCCTGTAGCAACGGTCTGATATACATAGCAACGGTCTGTAATACAGAAATAACAGACCGCAGAATGCCGTGATTGACCAATCAGAATCGAGTATTCAACACAGCTGTGTAATAAAATATAATATAATATAATATAACATAACATAACATAATAAAATATAATATAATACAATGTACAAATGTGTGTGAAATGTCTTCCTCCTTTTAGAGATCATGCTTTCAGTCTATAGGCTTCCACTAACACTGCTACTGATATTACTATTTTGTTAATTTTCAGGCACCTTATCAATATCATACTAATAAGACCAATCAAAATAACAGGCAAATAGTAGTATATACATAAATAATGGTAACAAAAAATAATAGTATAATATTAGTTATGATCTGAATATATTGAAATAATGGTGATAATACAGAAATTCTTAAAAAAAAATAATAATAATCTAATGCGTAATCTAAGCGTAATTTTGAATGATTGGTGTCACACATTACACTGGAAACACTGGCATGTTGCCTTAAGGAGCGTCCACTGTACTACCTAAATTTAGCTGGGCAAAAAGATACTATTTCATTTTAAAAGTAATACTAATATTTATTAAAAAAAAATTGTGATTAGTCTGTATTTCATTCCACAAAAAATATCTGAACTGTCATTTTTGTTTATATCATAATCTCATTAGAGTCGGGGCAGTGTAACTGCATAGATAACTTGCATTATTTTTGGATGTATTATCAGTTTTCATCAGTTACCATAACCATCTATAACGGAGGTTATAATACAGTTATATTTAGTTTAACTTTCGTATCTCACACATATGACAACCACCAACAGGGTTTTGATCGACAGTTGTAAACTTCAGAGTTACTAACCAACTCCAAAGTTGAGCCTTTCTGGCATCAGTGCTGAAGATTCTCTGGAAATGCTGGATTGTGCAGTAAATATCTACAGTAGATATCAGCAGAAGACACATAATTACAGACAAAATCTCCTTTATCAAAATAATGTTTTTTTCCCCACATCAGTCAGATGCATCATGTTTCCATGTCTCTGTGGTTCCTCCTCATGGACTGAAGGAAGAACTGAAGTAGTCCAAGTTGGCCCAAAGATGGCGCTCACACCAAAGTAGTGACGTCACAGTTCCCCACGGCAGACCTGTGGTGATTAACAGCAGTTCTTAACAACAAATAACACATTTCCAAATGGAGTTTCATGATCAAGCAGCACCGTCTGTAACTAAAGACAGAAAAAGATGTTTGTTCATCACATATAAACTAAGCATTATGATTAGAAAACAATTTTGTTTATCTCTTGCCTCTTGTTGAAGCTACTGTCAGTGGTTTGATGCAACAGACACAACCTCTGTGTTTACCCGTAGACATTAAATTCAGTGAATACATCTGCTATATGATATTTGTCTGATAGATCCAGGGTCTGAAATTAACCTTTTTCCTCACCTGCCACTGTAGCAGGTCACTGAACATTTCTACCGGCCACTTCTGAAATCTAGGTAGAACTCTTTAAAATGGTAAACGCTGAGTCAGTGGTACCAGACCGTAGAATTATGGAAAATAGCTTGCTAGCTTGCTAAATTGTTAGCCTCTGTGGCTTCTAGACACCGACAGTAACGTTAATATTGCTGTTGCTTAGCAGCGGTGTTCTCACGACTCAACCACTTGAACGCCACGCATATCGTGTACACGACTTCCCGTGTTTTCAATACAGCCAACACACTGAGGTGAGCATTATTTACAAGAATGGGAAGAAGATATAGCACGGCAATAACCAGGTTGAGGCTGGGTCACCGTGGACTAAATCATGTGCTGGCACTGGTTGGTAAGCACCCAAATGTAAAGTACATCTGTGGAGAGGCAGAGACTGTGAGTCATGTTCTGATGGACTGTTCCAGATATCAAGCAGAAAGAAGCCTCATGGAGGCAGAACTGTCAAAAAATGGCATCACAGAACACTCGTTAAAATCAATACTCAGCACGGAGAACAGCGAAACAACAAAGGCTGTAATCGACTATCTTCGTCGCACAGGACTCTACATGAGGATTTAATCCAGCCAATGGCGATCTATACAAGTGACCTGTGGAGGGCAGCAATACGCCTCTGCTGCGTCTATGTCTGCCGCAAATTCCAAAAGAAGAAGAAGAAGACTTCCCATGTTGTAAACACGAGCTCACGAGTTTCATTTGAAGGCACCGTGAAAAATTCCAAACCCCCCCTACACCCTCTTCCTACCCACTTCCACTCCGTTTGTGCGTTCACATGGAGGGTCCGCCATATTAAGAGCCATTCCAAACCAATTCACGGGGAGTGGAAGTGGGTTATAAAACCCTCCAACAGCGAGCCGACTTAACCAGCTGACCTTACTGACGACGTGCAACGCCGTTTTGTGTTCGTCATGGAATGCGCTCCAATGTCAGTTCCGTGCGACTACCGGTAAAAACATTTACTTGTAAACTGCTCAAACTGACATTTAATTTATTCTACTTCATTGTCATACAGACGTCAACAACATAAAGTTAGTAGATTGTATTTAGGATCAAATATACCCTTGTCTAGACTAGTAAACGGTAGACATGTTCATTAGATTGTGTATATGTATATATATATACATATACACATACACAAACAACATATATTTATAATGTTTTACCCCTTATCAGGAGCTATAGCCCCATAATTTATTATATCTTCAACTGACTTAACAGTGTGTAACCCCCTCACCAAAGGCTCGTGATATGAGGAACACTTTACACAGTACTCAATATAGTGTTAAGCCCCTTTAAACTCCAGTACATGGCAAGATGGTGAGAGAGACATCTCAATGTAAAATAAACCAGTCTAGGGTAAACTATGACTCTCACTCCCTTTAATATCTAATGACAGGCTAAGGGAATGATCCTATTTTAGATAACAATATACTTGGAAAATATGAAGTAACTCATTCAGTCACACAGCTTATAATGAGAATAACAACACACACAGTATCTCAGCTTCAGCCTTGTATTGACTGAATGCAGGTATTCACACATAAAATACAGGACCACACAATATGAAAATAAAATAGAAACCAAACAGAAAGACCCGGGGAATCTATGTTAACCTGAGTGCACTCTTTGTTTTAGTTTGTTTTCTAAGCAAGCTTGCATTAAGGTACGTTGGCGCGTTTAATGTTGGAGCTCATGAAGAAACAAAGCAGCAGTGATGTTACCTCCTTGTTTGTAGAGTGAAAGCGGCTCCTACCGCGTCCGTGGAAATCACCTGCCTCTTGATCCGCAGCAGCGATGAAGCGCAGGTGACGCCAGGCCGTCTCTCGGTCTGCAGCAGCCCAGCAGAGACGAAGAGCAGCAAACACAGTCTCACCAGAGCTGAGCAAACGTCCATCTCTTAATTACCCAGAGTTCAACAGGTAATCAAAACTCCTCCCAGGTCATTAATAAACAAGCCTGTGTGAAACATCTTGAAAACGTACATAAACTGTAAATTATTAAACCACTGTCTGAACAGAGTGATATATAATTAGTTGAATGATAATTCTTATTACAAATGCACAAAGCATTTCAATACAGTGCACCTTAACAGAATAAGAGTTATGCATCTAATCAATAATTGGCAATAACCCACATATTGCAGATGATAGAGGAATGCAAAATAACTGATGTAAACTGGGTTATTACATAAACAAATAAGTAAGTTGCAAATATTAAACTGAGTAGAGATTGTCAAGTGTGAGTGTATTGTAACAGCACACTTGAGGTGTCTACCCTAACTAGCCTAACGTTCCAGAATGTGACATCATTAAAGGATGATGACATCACTGTAATACATGAAAGAATATGTTTGAAGATTCTAAATAAAATTTCCAGAATGTGACATCATTAAAGGATGATGACATCACAATACATGAAAGAATATGTTTGAAGATTCTAAATAAACTTTCCAGAATGTGACATCATTGAAGGATGATGACATCACAATACATGAAAGAATAAGAGTGAACATTCTAAATAAACTTTCCAGTATGTGACATCATTAAAGGTTGCTGACATCACAATTCATGAAAGAATATGTTTGAAGATTCTCAATAAACTTTCCAGAATGTGACATCATTAAAGGATGATGACATCACAATACATGAAAGAATATGTTTGAAGATTCTAAATAAACATTCCAGAATGTGACATCATTGAAGGATGATGACATCACAATACATGAAAGAATATGAGTGAACATTCTAAATAAACTTTCCAGTATGTAACATCATTAAAGGATGATGACATCAATATTCATGAAAGAATATGTATGAAGATTCTAAATAAACATTCCAGAATGTGACATCATTGAAGGATGATGACATTACAATACATGAAAGAATATGAGTGAACATTCTAAATAAACTTTCCAGAATGTGACATCATTAAAGGATGATGACATCACAATACATGAAAGAATATGTTTGAAGATTCTAAATAAACATTCCAGAATGTGACATCATTGAAGGATGATGACATCACAATACATGAAAGAATATGAGTGAACATTCTAAATAAACTTTCCAGAATGTGACATCATTAAAGGATGATGACATCACTGTATTACATGAAAGAATATGAGTGAACATTCTAAATAAACTTTCCAGTATGTAACATCATTAAAGGATGATGACATCAATATTCATGAAAGAATATGTATGAAGATTCTAAATAAACATTCCAGAATGTGACATCATTGAAGGATGATGACATTACAATACATGAAAGAATATGAGTGAACATTCTAAATAAACTTTCCAGAATGTGACATCATTAAAGGATGATGACATCACAATACATGAAAGAATATGTTTGAAGATTCTAAATAAACATTCCAGAATGTGACATCATTGAAGGATGATGACATCACAATACATGAAAGAATATGAGTGAACATTCTAAATAAACTTTCCAGAATGTGACATCATTAAAGGATGATGACATCACTGTATTACATGAAAGAATATGAGTGAACATTCGAAATGGCATATTGACAACTAAATTTAAAAAAGTATTTGAAATTCTCCATCCAGTCGTAAAGATATTTTTCAAAGGTAGAAATTTGGAACACAGTTCAGTTTCATTACAATTTTATGAATTTTTTTTTTTTTTTTTTAAAGTTAAAGAATAAATAAATACAGATGATTAAAACCAACCATATTCTTTAAATGAAGCATTATTTTGAAAAACAAATAAGTAAGTTGCAAATATTCAACTGAGTAGAGATTGTCAAGTGTGAGTGTATTGTAACAGCACACTTGAGGTGTCTACCCTAACTAGCCTAACGTTCCAGTATGTGACATCATTAAAGGATGATGACATCACTGTATTACATGAAAGAATATGTTTGAAGATTCTAAATAAACTTTCCAGAATGTGACATCATTAAAGGATGATGACATCACAATACATGAAAGAATATGTTTGAAGATTCTAAATAAACTTTCAAGAATGTGACATCATTGAAGGATGATGACATCACTGTAATACATGAAAGAATATGAGTGAACGTTCAAAATAAACTTTCCAGAATGTGAATCATTGAAGGATGATGACATCACTGTATACATGAAAGAATATGTTTGTAGATTCTAAATACACTTTCAAGAATGTGACATCATTGAAGGATGATGACATCATTGTAATATATGAAAGAGTATGTATGAACATTCTAAATAAACTTTCCAGAATGTGCCATCATTGAAGGATGATGACATCACTGTATTACATGAAAGAATTTGAGTGAACATTCGAAATGGCATACTGACAACTAAATTTAAAAATGTATTTAAAATTCTTCATCCAGTAGTAAAGATGTTTTCAAAGGTAGAAATTTGGAACTCAGTTCGGTTTCATTAACATTTTATTAGATTTTTTTTTTTTTTAAAAAGTTAAAAAATAAATAAATACAGATTAAAACCAACCATATTCTTTAAATGAAGCATTATTTTGAAAAACAAATAAGTAAGCTGCAAATATTCAACTGAGTAGAGATTGTCAAGTGTGAGTGTATTGTAACAGCACACTTGAGGTGTCTACCCTAACTAGCCTAACGTTCCAGTATGTGACATCATTAAAGGATGATGACATCACTGTAATACATGAACGAATATGTGTGAACATTCTAGACAGAAGCGACATTTCTTCATGGAAGCCTGTGTGGTGGATCCGGCCTTCTTGTGTTGAGTCTCATTTGATGCTACGGGAGTGTTTAGAGCTACCTAGTAACAAGGGAGGCTCCATCAACGTGGAGGTGATCTGCTCAGGTAACCCTGAACAGTGACCATCCTTAACTTTTTCAATGAGCAGTTGCTGACTCAGTCCTCCATATTAAATATAAATCCAAGAGTCCTCCATTTCCCATGGCTCCTGCTAATAAATAAATCCTGTCATCTTACTGTGCTCAGTTTTCATCACTTTGACAAAACAAATAAAGATGATTCATGTTTCATCTTCCTCTGTGTTAACAGGTTTTCTGGCTCAGCCAAACATCTCCTTCACTACCAATGTTGACGGGGTTTCTGAGGCCAATCAGCAGGGGCTTCAGGTGCTCATGGGCTCCAACTTCACCATCAGCTGCTCCATCCTGCCACAGTACCCAGGAGGCTCCTTCCAGCTTATTCTGACCACCTCAGCTACATCACAGAACTACACCCTGCCAGCTGTCAATCACTCTGCCCACTTCCTGTTCTCTGCTGCAGACCCCACCCACCGAGGGGAGTACCGCTGCGTTTATCACCTCTATGTTTTCTCCCGTAACTTCTCATCTGAGAGCCAGCCGCTCCATCTCACTGTCTCAGGTAACTTCATAGAGAATCTGAGTCAAACTGGGAAATGTGACACTGACAACGCACGCAGGCTTTAAAGTATTATTCATCTGAATCAGATAAAACGTCATGAGGTGCCAACTGTTTACATGCATGAGACAGCAGTTTACCCAGGACTCTTTAAATACCAGACAGAGGATAACAAGTGCAGCTTTGTGAAGAATTCAACCACTAAAAGTTAGCAAAAACAAGTTTCATAGCATTAAAGTCAATCTGAAATTAAATTGCATTTTTTTTCTGCTACAGCATACATATCTGTTCTGTAAATAACATCTGTGTTCTCCTCTGGAGATATATATATCTGATGTTTTTGATCTCATGATGGAGCCCCCTAGTTTTGTATTAACTTGTTGCTCTGCTAGTTGTCCTTCTACATTGATAGAGAATTCGTTTCCATGCAGCCAATCAAATAAACCATATTAACCAACGCCAGTTTACAGGCTAGATGACTAATCAGCTGCTCAGCTGCAGCACATTAAACAGCATGTAAACATACCTGCAGATATCTCTTTGGTCACTTTAGATGCTGGTGTGCTCCTTTACTCTTACTGGCTTGTGAGCTACAGCACAAGTTGATGTTTGTCTCTGGTTCCCCTGCCGGAGCTCAGCCTGCCAGCTGCTGTCAATCAAACACTGACACGCCCCTCCAGGTGCTGAGAGGAAGTAATCACAGGGTGTGATCGACACACTGCAAATACTGCAGCAATAAGTCAGAATACAACCACAAAGGCAACGAGGACTTTTGATTTGTGGACATGTGTCCTCTCAGTTGAAAGTAACAATCGTACATTTAAAATAATATAAGGTGTAAAAGCTGAAAATAATTTGAATGAAGCAACTTTAGCTTCAGAGGAAAGTGCTGCACACATGTTCCTGTATGAAGTGATGTAATAATGATTGTGAATCTGTTCCAGCCTCTGTAACACATCTGATCATCAGACTGGTTGTCCTCCTTGTCCTCCTGGTGCTGATGGTGGGGTCCAATGTTGCCCTGTATTGCTACTGCAAGGTACTTTACACATCAATGTTAGGACTGTAGGGATGTAATATCCAACATTCAGTGTTTAGTGTACTTTGGGATCCCAGCTTGGTATGTGTTTAGTACTGCGGGGAAAACAAAAGCTACATGCTACGTATCAAACTCAACACTTCCGACACTTTCACATTAAAAGCCTTCCAGTGGCTCATCCCTCTCTTTCCTGGTATGCTTTTAATTTGAAACATCTGCAGAGAATGTTGCTTTTTTCACTGATGATAGCGTAACAGCAACAGAACAAAAAAGGCAAAGTAATGGCGATTGGAAGTGAATAAAAACAGCATTTCTGTTAAAAAGAGAATCTGGGGGCAGCAGAGTGGCGAGAATCAAATTACTCTGTTGCTGTTATGATCAAATTAGTGCTCTGGAAATATATGTTATGGAAATATATATATATATATATATATATATATATATATATATATATATATACACATTATACTTAATTTAGCATTTGTGCAGCTAATTTCAATGTTTTACCGGCTTTTATTTGAGAATATATGGTAGCTAACAATCACTCATGCTTTGAATTTAAGATCCACAAGCTCCAAAGCATAGACTGTAATTAGACTGTATTAGACTGATAAGACTCATTATTTAGTTAATAGGACGTGCTGAACTGAAACAAGCATGCCGTACCAAACGTTCTGCAACTATATTTCTGGGTCCCCTACAGAATTGGGGGTAGAGGTGAGTACTATATGTATTTAGAGAAGAGCAGGTATTCTGTGACTTAAAGACATTTTCTGTCATGTCTCTCTAGGCCACCAGAGGACAGAAACCAAGACGAGAGGACAACATGGAGCTGGATTACCTCGGTGGTGCTGGAGACTTGCTGGGTGAAGAGGCAGGACTCCAGGAGACAGAGTAGGATCATCCAGATGGACGCTCAGCTCTCACACAACAGTCAAATCAGAGCAGCGTTCTGTAATTGATTATAAAGATGATGCAGTGAGGTCAATGTGACATTTTGTTGTATTATATATAATCTGCTGAGTGAACTGTTGCAGCATCATATAATCTGCAGAGCCAGGCAAAGAAAAACTGTGTTCCTCATCCTCTATAAGAATGATGAATACAACAGTTAAGTGACGAGGGCTAGAGTAAAGTGTCAGCATGCCTTATTCATGATTAACAAGTACAGTCACAGTACATAAAGTCTATGTTTTTCATTATTATATTCTTTGCATGATGAAAACAAGAGCGAGGTTCTATCAATTAAGAAAGCTAATGATAAGTATATTGTTGTTAATGTTTTGAAGGAACCACATTACATTAACCATGAGGAATACTTTGATGCTTCTACTGTCTGTGGTTCGTGTCTTTTGCTTAAAATTATTGTCAGACATAATTTAATACCACTGAGTTTTCAGAGAAATCTATGAAGAATTTAAAAGCTAAAATAATCTACTTAATGTGTAAATAGTTAGTATTCGATGACTTCGAAGCCACTAAAACCAAAATACAAACATAGTGTGTTGTTAATGTTTCTGAACTGTTAAATAATGAGCTTTTTAAAATGTATCACAATAAATGAAGCTTGCATCGACTGAGTGGAACTAGATTGATTATTTTCTCTTCGGCCACCTCTTGGTTACTGGGAAAAGTCTGCTGACAAGAAAATCCCTCATTGTTGGCAGGACGTTGCAATATATAAAAATTAAAATAAGATGCATTATTATTAATTACTCAACTTTTCAGCATTATTTTAGAATTGAAAGCTCCACTTTGAACAGGCATAAATTTCAGTACATTGTGCTGATAATGCCTCTCTTTCACTCTTCACTTGAAGTAATCATTTGAATACAGGACTTTTACTGTGCGGTATTAATAGTTTTACTATTAATAGTTAATAGTTACACATTAGAAACATTTCTTGAGTATTGAGTATTTGATATAGTCAATTTAAACAGTCACTGAAATGCTGGACCTGATTTTAAAATTAATTCTGAAAACCAGTGAAAAGAAACTAAATCACACTTTTAAATGGGATTAAGTTATAATTTGAATATTTTCCCCTTCAGGCTTCCCAAATGGTAGAAACACGTCACACTTTTGCTGGAACACATTTCAGTTCCAGTAAGTTAATGTTACTGCGGTACCTGACATTTACTGATGTTAAAAACATCACCACGGTGCAGGATGTCAGTATATGATTATCACTGGCAGCTTCCTGTTAGTAAATCCACTGACGCTGACGTTAAGAGAGAAACCACACGAAGCCTGATGAGCTGATTAAAAGATGGAGAGGAAACTGCACATCTGACCAGAAGAGCAGAGCTGATCGTAACTCGTGAGTTCAGTTTGAGTTCAGGACGACCCTTCACACTCTGAAGATGAAACTTGTTGAGGCTGACATTCTTCACTTTTTCAAAATCAAAGAAGTCGCTGCTACCCAGGCTTAATGATCACATGATGTACTGTATTATATGTCTCAGATTGTTTTGGAGGTCAACCAATAAAGAATAAGGTCAAATGTGTTCTGGCCTCCATGCATGGTCAGCGGTTCAAGGAAATAATCTGTTTGACTGTTTTGAAGCTCTAATTACAGCGACTAGATCATGATAGTTCATCACAATTATTATATATGTACATATATGTTTCCCCTGATCACCATAGCAACCTACAGTATCACTGAAGAAATCTGCCACAGGAAGCATTATTTTTAAAATAGAAAGCCTGAAAATTGGCTGTGTGCAAGAAAAAAAAATGAACTATTTAAATAGTACTATTTATAAACTATTTAAATTTAATATTATTTATTTAATATGGTCGGCGAGTGAGGAAAGAATACCAAGCAATAATAAATTTTAACAGGTCAAAGATAAGCACAGTTCATAGTGTATTTGTGGAGGTATATAGAGCCTATATTGAATACCCTTTTCCAGCCTTTTAGTAAGACATGTTGTGAATGGAGAAATAAAGTGATTAAATGTGACATTTGTGCTATAATAAATAGTGCTTTTAAACACAGTATGTTTCTGCTATGAATTTGTCAGGATAATCATATTATAATCATCATTATTAATAACAATACCACTACTAAAAATAATAATAACAATAATAATAGTAGTAATTTATAGTAGTAAACCGCTGTGGGTCGGGACCGGGCATTTTGAGGACGAAGAAGAACAAGGAGGAAGAAGAGGAGGAAGACAAATGAGAGGCACAGAACAGTCCATCATCATTAATCCTTTAAGGCATTAGCATGTTCATTCTGCCTCGATCAGGTCTCGAACTCACAACCTCAGACATCAAGAACAGGTTACTATCTTAGTGAGCTTAATGCCTGGGCAAAACTACCACTTCACACTATGACATCACACTATGACATCACACTATGACTGAGGCAATCACCACGGCTGCACAAGCAGATTTCAAACTAGTGTCAAAAATTCAGTTTTTGAGACAAAATTCTGAGAATTTGCGTACTTCATCTAGACAATACAGAGATGTTTTAATGAAGATTGATTGCTCAATAAGTGACAAATTGATGTCTAAAAATGCTTGATTACCATTGACTGCAATAGTTCACATGAGGATAGAAAATATTCAAAAGTATTCAAAAGTATTCAAAATACTGTCAAAAATTGTTTTTGAGATAAAATTCTGAAATTTGCCTCCCTACATCTACCATGACCTCGAAATTTTGGCATTTATTTTCATGAACATTGGAGCTTTATTTAGAGAGAATTTGCAGTAGCTGTGTACAGTACTGTTTACACTATAACGTTTTGATGCACTGTGGGCTCACTTTTTGATGTGACATCATTAAAGGATGATGACATCACATTACATGAAAGAATATGAGTGAAAATTCGAAATGGCATATTGACAACTAAATTTAAAAATGTATTTAATATTCTTCATCCAGTAGTAAAGATGCTTTTCATTGGTACACAGTAAATTCTCCAGTGTTAAATATGCCTTGTCAAAGTACATTAACTCTTTCAGAGTTATTACAACAACAAGAGTCATTACAACAACAGCTAGAGTAACATACCCCCCAGTGTTGGTGAAAATATTCAGAGTTAAAATGTTCAGTGTAAAATATACAGTGTCAAAGTTCATGGACTCTTTCAGAGTTATTACGACAACAGCTAGAGTAAGATCCCCCCCAGTGTTGGTGAAAGTGTTCAGAGTTACAGGACTGGTGTATTCTGGAAAGTACTCTGTACTCTGGGAAGCTCCGCCCACCTCCTACTTCTTGCAAACAGACCACGATTTTCACCACGCCATTTTGTGCTCCTCGAAAGACTGCGGTAAGTTTCTCTTAATCACTTATTAAACCAAAGTTGAGCATTTCAGTAGAAGTAGCATTTTAGAATAACTTTATACTGTTGTTTAACATACACTCCAGCCTGTTTTGTGTCTTAAAATACCAAATTACACAGGGCTAACGTCGAGTTGAAGGCTAGCTAAAATGTGTTAGCAACATTAAGCCAATTAAGGCTAACTAGCTAACGTCTAACTTTAAAGGCCGTGTAAAGGAAATTCAGAGTTTTGTTTCTAAACACATTATAAATGTTGGAATATAATGTCTGAAAACATGTGCAAAGGCTGTGAAAATTGTCGTACTGGATTGTGGAGTTAGACTGTAAAACTGTTTTTGGCCACCTCTGTGTTCAGGATTTTGTGGGCGGGGCTAAATACCGACTCTGTGACGCGCCAAAGCCATCCCTAACGATGACGCGCCAAAGAGACCCCTAACGTAGCTCCGCCCATTGGCTAGCTCAGTCGATAGATCGTGTGACTCATGTTAATATGATCGTGTTTTCAATTCCCGCTATAACTGTTGACATTTTACATCACTGTTTTTGTTCTGTATTGTATTTTTATGATTGTAATCCATCCCATGTCCTATGTATGTTTATTCCGGACGGGGGGCGCTGTAAAGCTCCGCGGCCGCGAGCCACCCGAGCCTTTCCAAGCCGACCGGCCGCCTCGGATGAAATGCGCCCGGCGGGGCCAGCCAGCGCCGGGAGAGGGGAGAGGGGAGATCTCCTCTCTCTCCTCTCCCCGGCGGAGGCCAGCGAGCGCCGGGGAGAGGAGATCCGCGAGGGGGTCCTCCCACACCGAGCGGCCGGTCCAAACCGAGTTCAATCACCCGGGGAAATGCGCGACGGGAGCCGTTATCGGCTGACAACGTCTACGGGATGAGCCTCGATCAGAAGGACTCTGGCCACATTTCCCCAATCCGCCCGTAGGACGGCGATCATGGATGTATTAAAAGAAAAAAAAGGCGATTCGGCGCTGGGCTCTTCCTTGTTTGCTCGCCGCTGTGTTGTTTCAGCCATTGATGTAGAGAGAGGTGTCAGGTTTCAGCGCCCTTAGTGGCCACGCCCCCAGCGTCTCAGAGCAAAGAATACTGAGGATTTTTACATGATTTTGAAAGCTAATTTTATATACTTGGCGATTTTTTTAATCATTCAAATTTGGCTGGGTGGTTAGTAACACATTTTTCTGTGGTGTGATAAACCCAGAATGTATATTTATTTTTGCTTTACACGGTCTTTAAAGGTCACCTATTATGCAAAATGCACTTTTCCATGTCTTTTAAAGGTCTCATATTATGCTCATTTCCAGGTTCATATGTGTATGTTAATGTTCTACTAGAACATGTTTACATGCTATAATGTTCAAAAAACCCTCTGTTTTTCTCTTACTGTCTAACTGCATGAAGTCTCTTTCAGCCTCTGTCAGAAAAACTCTGATTCAGAGCCTGTCTCCTCCCAGTCTGCTCTGATTGGTTAGCGTTTCCGGGTCTCTGCTGTCAATCAAACGGCTTCAACACAGCGTCACTGCCCTCCCCGCACTGCAGCCGGAGCAGCAGGAAGAGAGATTCACTGAGTTTATCCGCGTTAGTAAAGTTAAAAATAAACTAATTAAAAGTTTATAAACCAGAAACTTCACACAGCGCACGTTCCCGGAGGAATTTGATCATAAGTCGGCGAGAAATTAACAACATCTGCGGCCAAGATTCCGGGTTTTCCTGACGGTTCTGCTCCGGTAAATATGCTATTTTTAGCTCTGTAACGTTAGCTCAGTATTTACGTTATGCATAAACTCTGTAAACCGTAAACATAAACTCTGTTTTACGTCTGTCTTTACAGGTCCATTTGTGAGAAAGGACCGACAGAATCAACCCATTTGAAGAAGAAAACATTTGCTGTGAGCAGATAGTTCTGTTTACATGGGAGATACAGAGGTAACATGTTAGCATGTAGCTACATGTAACGGTGTGAAAACACAGCGAACATCAGGATGGAAAATAGAAGATGTGAAACAGTAGTCAGTTCATTATTTCTGGTAAAAGACACCTGATAAACGTAGGAAAGTAATCAGAGTAATGGTACATTATTTACTGTAGGAGCTGTCTCTGTTACCATGACTACAGACCGGTTAAAGTTACACTTAGCGTAGCTTACCATGCTTGAATAGACTTTATCCTGTAGTGTCAACATAACTGAAGGTGGAATACTTATCTTCTATATAAAAGAGTAACTTAGATTGTTTCACATGAAACGGTTTTACTTGTCAGACAGTTATTGCCATATTTATGCTTCAAAATGTTTGTCAAAGCTGCAGGTTATCTGTTCACGTTCAAAATACTGTGTATAATTAATATTATCATCTGTCTACTCAAATAAAGTTTGACTGTGAAACAGAAATGTGTTGCTTACAGTCACTATTTACTACCTGTACCCTTCTACATGCATGACATAAAATTAATTTTTCATATCACCTGTTTAATCTGTAATTACATTACTTTGTGAAAGAACATGTTATATGTATCTTGAGGAACACCACCAAGGCCAGGATACTGACGGCCCAGGAGATGTCCGACGTCATCGAGGAGGCGGAGGATCGTGGTGCAAGGCGGGCGGCCCAAGCTCTGGCCAGAAGAGAGCAGCAGCGGGCCGAACACACCAGCCCGGCAGCCACTTCCTCCACCCTGCCTGGCGGCTCCCGTCCCAGCCGCAGAAGAACACTGCCCCTCGGGGCTGCTCCAGCCACCAGCTCCGGCCTTTCCACCGCCGGTCCCTCCGCCCCCTCTGCCCCCTCTTGTGCCTCCCACGGTCCCCGGCTGCCTGCCACCACCAACACACCATCACCAGCGAGCCTGCCTGCTGAGGGACATCACCACCTTCCCCCATCTCCTGGTCAGCAAGTCTCTGGTAAAGCATACCTATTTTACATTTGAATTAATGTAAATATCAACATTTATTTTCTATTGTGATGCATAGACATTATTAGGAGTATGTATTTTAATGTTGTAATAATAAAATATGATTATTCTTTTAGAGCCTTCAACATCAAGATTTGGCCTCCGAGGTTCCCAAGCTCCTTCCTCTCCCTCCCCCACTGTAAATGCTTTATATAATCTGTAAAACAGAAAGCAACATCTTAACATGTTGGTGACATTAGCCATGATGCAGAGTAAGCAAAACATGTAAGGCTTTGTCTCTTATTTATACAGCCTCTAAAGACCGGAGCAGACCCTCGTCATCCAGCTCCTCGTCCTCGTCTGCTGGACCCACGACATCCACCGGTAGTTTACTTAATGTTAACAGTCTTTGCATGCCAGCCCATGAGATCAGACAATTTTCTTACATCTATATATTTTTTTTCTGTGAGTAGGTCACACCACCGAAGAGATGGAGCAGACGGTTTGGTGGTGTGGCCGGTGCAGGAACCTGACCCTCCGGAGGGTTCGGAGGGATTGGTGTCGTGGGTCCAGTGTGACAACACGTGGTTTCACACCGTGTGTGCGGGCTGGGACGAGGAGCTGGATGAGGATGATTATTTTAAATGTAATGTGTGTCCAGATATTTAATTTATTTATTTTAATTTTTTTTTACATGTTTTATCTTATTTTTGTCTTTTGTGTTTCTTTTAAATAAATTTGTTTCATCCTCTTTTCAATCATTTGCTCTAGTCATTTGTCTTTTGATTAAAAACAATGTACCATTTCAATCATGAATACTTATGTTTGTAGTTCTACTATAACTCTTACTCTGCACTTTGTGTAATGATAGTAATTGTTCTATGCACCTATTTGTGCATAATTGCTAAATTTCATGCATGAGTTGGTATTTTGCAAGTGATTGAAATGAGAATAGAGTTTAACAAAACATCCAGCAGGTGGTGGTATACACTCAAAATGTAAATTAAGGAGCTTATATTGCAAGATTTGGAGGTGTTGAAGCGTGATATCTTATTGTGAAGGAACGGAAATACGGTACCGGATGTGTTGACAGCATTGATGTTACATTGGGAGACACAAGAACAGCGTCATATCCTGGAAAAGCCAGCAGCGCCCAGTGTTTAATACATCCATGGTGTTTACAGCAAGAAAATAGGGTTTGTCCGAGGTAGGCCAACGGTGGCGCACGGCTAATTCACCGGCGTTAACATCCTTTTGCCGACTCTGGTAGATACAAAGATAAAGTAAATGATTAATACGATATGCAGATAGAAAGGTAAGGAGGTAGACTTTAGTTTTACACCATTAAATTAACTGAAAACATCACACGATCATTTATATTAGTAGTTAAAGTGGGATTTTAGTAGAATTTAGCAAAAACTGTCCGGAATACGATACAATTCCGTTAACTATCTTTGTAGACAAAGTTACCAGGTAACAGTTAACCTTACTAGTGAAAAAACAATACAGTTCAACTCTACAAACGTCACATTTAAACACTAAATAGTGCAAATTAACAGCCCAGCCAATACAGGGGCGGTTCACGAACAAAGGGGGGGGAGGGCTACGGCGGGAATAATGACCTCGGGGGGGGGTGGGGGGGTCAAAACAAACCAGCCACCTGTGTATTGGGTCTATGAGGTTTGCTATATAAACCAATATGTGAGTCATTATTCCTTCCGCATCAGAAAACAACCCAATTGAAAGACCCAAATCCCACATACCCTGAAACTGGGTTACTAACTTGACCCAGTATTTTTTAGTGTGCACATAGCTATTTGTACATGTGTGTGTGTGTGTGTGTGTGTGTGTGTGTGTTCAGTAGTTAAGGTGCAGAGCCAGTAGAGGGAGCCAAAGCACGATTTAAACACAAACCTCACTTGACTTTTCTTCTGATAAACTGTTTGGGTTTTTGTACCAAGAGTTATGGATGTTTCTGTTCTTGCATTATGTACTTAAGTACTTGCATAAGTACACAATGCTTAATTAGCAGCACCATGTACAGTATGTAGTAAAAGTACTCATTGTGCAATAAAATGTCTCCTGTGACTGTTATCTGATTCAATGTGACATTATTAGACAGTACATACAGTATATATATATAAACATATATATATATTTAAAATATAATATATAATATATATATTTATTTATTTTTTGTGTATTTGTTTGTTTATTTATATTTATTTATATATATTTATTTAAATATATTCTGTTCAGATGATGAAGTTGAACCAGGACTCAAACATCTTTCTCTGTATTTGTAACTGTGTGTTTTATTAGGGCCCGAGCACTGACCGCAGGTCTGCGAGGCCCTATTGTAATTGGTCCGTTTTTAGGGCCCGAGCACTGACCGCAGGTCTGCGAAGGCCCTATTGTAATTGGTCCGTTTATTATTAGGGCCCGAGCACTGACCGCAGGTCTGCGAGGCCCTATTGTAATTGGTCCGTTTATTATTAGGGCCCGAGCACCGACGAAGTCGGGTCCGAGGACCCTATTGAAACTGTAAGGTTTATTATTATTATTAGGGCCCGAGCACCGACAACGTCGGGCCAGCGAAGGCCCTATTGAAACTGAAGGAATTCTTATTATTCTTTTTCTTTTTCTTCTCTCAAATGAATCGCCTTTTTGAGGCCCTTGCCATGCTGGAAAAGTTGTTAAACTTGGCACACTTATCAGAAGCGGTGAAAAATTTGATATTTTAAGGGTCTCAGATTCGGGTTTTGCAAAATGGCTCTCTAGCGCCCCCTAGAAAATTGGAAAACTTGATATCCGTTCTCCAGTTTTACCTACAAGTATGAAATTTGGCAGACAGATGTATCATGTGGAGACGCACAAAAAAGCCTCTGGTAGGTATGCCCAAAATTCAACAGGAAGTCAGCCATTTTGAATATAATATGCGATTTTCGCCCATTTTTAGCATTTTATAGGTCGCGTACTTTAACGAACTCCTCCTACAAATTTAATCCGATCGACTTGATATTTGGTCAGGACCATTTTAAGACCTTAAGGATGAAAAGTTATCAAAATGGTGAGTTTTCACTGAACGACCTGACCGTGGCGTGGCGGCCATTTTTGGCCATTCGCCATGAAACAGGAAGTTGTTGTAACTACACTGTACATAATCCGATCCTTCCCAAATTTCTCAGGCATGATGAGGGTCCAGTCCTGAAGACATATACATGTCCATATTGACTCATGGCCCCGCCCCAATACATTAGCCCCGCCCACTTTCATAAATCATGAACCGATTGTCGTAGAGTCTTGTGGGAGGTGTCATATCACTCAGCAGAGAGTGCCTGATAAGATGGTGAAGGTTAACCCCGCCCCCTACACATAAGCCCCGCCCCCTTGACTAACTAATGAAGCATTTGTCGTAGACTCTTGTGAGAGGTGTCATATCACTCAGCAGAGAGTGCCTGATAAGTTGGTAAGGGCTAACCCCGCCCCCTACTCATAAGCCCCGCCCCCTTGACTAACTAATGAAGCGTTTGTCGTAGACTCTTGTGAGAGGTGTCATATCACTCAGCAGAGAGTGCCTGATAAGTTGGTGAAGGTTAACCCCGCCCCCTACACATAAGCCCCGCCCCCTTGACTAACTAATGAAGCGTTTGTCGTAGACTCTTGTGAGAGGTGTCACATCACTCAGCAGAGAGTGCCTGATAAGTTGGTAAGGGCTAACCCCGCCCCCTACTCATAAGCCCCGCCCCCTTGACTAACTAATGAAGCGTTTGTCGTAGACTCTTGTGAGAGGTGTCATATCACTCAGCAGGGAGTGCCTGATAAGTTGGTGAAGGTGATCCCCGCCCCCTACACATTAACCCCGCCCTCTTTCATAACTCCGTTTGTCGTAGAGTTTTGTGGCAGACGTCGTTGAGCTCGTCGGAGTTCCGGTTTCCTTGTGCCCGGCCGCGTCAGTCGGCGTCCAGCCAGTACCCCCGACGCGCGGAGAGGTGCTCGGGCCCGTTCATCGCTGCTTGCAGCTTTAATTATTATTATTATTATTATTATTATTTTTCTCTCAAATGAATCGCGTTTTTGAGGCCTTTGCCATGCTGGAAAAGTTGTTAAATTTGGCAGACTTGTCAGACTCGGTGAAAAATTTGATATTTTAAGGGTCTCGGATTCGGGTGTTGCAAAATGGCTCGCTAGCGCCCCCTAGAAAATTGGCAAACTTGAGCCCCTCGCTCCGGTTTCACCTACAAGTATGACATTTGGCACACAGATGTAACATGTTGAGACGCACAAAAAAGCCTCTTGGAGGTATGGCCAAAACTCAACAGGAAGTCAGCCATATTGGATTTTATATGCGATTTTGCCCATTTTTTGCGTTTTATAGGCCGTGTACTTTAACGAACTTCTCCTCCAGATTTCATCAGATCGACTTGAAATTTGGTCAGGACCATCTTAAGACCTTAAGGATGAAAAGTTATTCAATTGGTGAGTTTTCATTGAACAATCTGACCGTGGCGTGGCGGCGAAAAAGCGCCTTTCGCCAAAAAACAGGAAGTTGCTGTAACTTTGGCATACCTTTTCCAATCTGCTCTAAATGTCACATGTATGATAAGGGTCCTGGTCTGATGACATCCACATGCAAATTTTGACTCTCAGTCATAGCGCCACCTAGTGGTAACAGGAAATGTCATGTTGTACACGTTGATGTACATCTCCTCAGAAATTAATCACATCTTTACCAAATTAGGTGAGAAAAGCCTTAAGACCTTCATGATGCTTCCTTTCGAAAATTGTGAATTTTCATCAAATGGCGGCACCGTGGTGATATGGCGAATTTTGATGAGTCGCCATGAAAAAACAAACCGCTGTAACTCAACTCCAGATGGTCAGATCTTATCCAAATTAATAACATTTGATGATCGTCCCGGCTTGAAGACATCTACAGTCTAATTTTCAATCATACTCATAGCGCCACCTAGTGGCAACAGGAAGTTACTGTCGCCATATTTTGGTGTACTACTGTTAGCAGGTCAACCAGATCCACCTCAAATTTGGTCACAACAATGGTAAGACCTTCATGACGCCAGACAGCGAAGGTTTTGTATTTTCGTGAAATGCCGTTGCCGTGGCGACGTATTGTTCGCCATGAAACAGGAAGTTGCTTTTGAGGTGCTAGGATTGCTTAAAAACAAACGAAACTTGGCACACTCATTAACGGCGCTAAAATATGTTAACAGATATGGTTTTGGTGCTTGTGTGTGGCAAGGGGGCTCAATAGCGCCCCCTACAAAATTTCAACAAAGCAGCCCTCGCGGTACGTTTGACCTAGATGTTCGAGATTTGGTAGGCACATGTATCACCCGTAGACTTAAAAAAAAGTCTCTTGGTGCCATGCTCTAAATCCAACAGGAAGTCGGCCATCTTGATTTTTGTGTGAATTTTTCGTATATTTTTGGCCATTTCCAGGCTTTGTACTTTAACGAACTCCTCCTACAGACTTAACCCGATCAACTTCAGATTTGGTCAGTACAATCTGAAGACCTTTGTGATGAAAAGTTATTCAAATCGTGAGGTTTTTTGAAACGACGTTGTCGTGGCGTGGCGGAGAATTTGCATGACTCGCCATTGAAAGACAAAATGTTGTAACTCGACAGTATTTGGTCCAATCTGCCCCAAACTTGACCTACCAAATAGTAGTCCGGACCTGAGGACATCTACATGTTAATATTGACTCATAGTCATAGTGCCACCTACTGGCAACAGGAAGTCAGCGTTACGTGACAGACATCATCCGATTCACATGAAATTTACATTGTGTGATCCACACTTAATAAAAAGCAACATAATGAATTTTTAGCTCTTGTTCTCTAGCGCCACATAGTGGACACAGGAAGTGGTGAAAAACTTGCAATACGACATTTCCTGTGCCACTCAATCCACGCAGGAAATAACGTCTAACTTGTGCGTGCAGTGTCCGATGGTCACTGAAATGTACGGGTTTGTCGACGGGGTCCCGCTAGTACCCACGACGTGCGTGAAGGTGCTCGGGCCCGTTCATCGCTGCTTGCAGCTTTAATTATTATTATTATTATTCTTATTATTTTTAGGACAAAGTAATCGCAGTTTTGAGGGGCTAAAGGTGCTCGAAAAATGAAAAAATTTTGCACATGTATCAGGACTGGTGAAAAATTTGATATTTTCTGGGTCTTTTGCGGGAATGTGACAAAATGGCTCGATAGCGCCCCCTACAAAATTGCTAACATTGAGCCCCTCGTTGTGGTTTCACCTAGAAGTATGAAATTTGACAGGTATATGCAACATGTTGAGACGTACAAAAAAGCCTCTTGGAGGTATACCATAAACCCAACAGGAAGTCAGCCATATTGAATTGAATGTGTTATTTTATGGTATTTCTTGCCATTTCCAGGCACTATACTTTAACGAACTAGTCCTAGAGTTGTAACCCGATCGACTTCAAATTTGGTCAGTACAGTCTCAAGACCTTTGTGATGAAAAGTTGTTCAAATCTTTCATTTTCATCGAACTATGTTGCCGTGGCGTGGCGGCAAAAAAGCGCCTTTCGCCAAAAAACAGGAAGTTGCTGTAACTTTGTCGTACATTAACCAATCTGCTCCAAATTTCTCATGCCTGATAAAGGTCCGTCCCTGATGACATCCACGTGCAAATTTTGGCTCGCAGTCATAGCGCCACCTACTGGCAACAGGAAATGTCATGTTTTGCATGCTGATGTAGTCTGCCTCACAAACTAATCAGATCCACCTCAAATTAGGTCAGGAAAGCCTTAAGACCTTGATGATGCTTCCTTGTGAAAATTGTGAGGTTTCGTTGAATGGCGGCGCCGTGGCGGCATGGCGAATTTCGATGACTCGCCATTAAAAAACAAACCTCTGTAACTCGACTCCAGATGGTCAGATCTTTTCCAAATTTCTGACGTTTGATGAGCGTCCCGACCTGAAGACATCTACAGGCACATTTTGAATCATACTCATAGCGCCACCTATTGGCAACAGGAAGTTACAGTCGCTCTATTTTGGCGTGCTACTCTTAGCAGGTTAACCAGATCAACTTCAAATTTGGTCAGCGTGGTGTTAAGAAGTTCTTGATGCCAGCCTGCAAAGCTTTTTAGCTTTCGTTGAGCGTACTTGCCGTGGCGACGCATCATTCGCCATGAAA
Organism: Sebastolobus alascanus; assembly: GCA_916701645.2. Lineage (NCBI taxonomy): Eukaryota > Metazoa > Chordata > Actinopteri > Perciformes > Sebastidae > Sebastolobus > Sebastolobus alascanus. The sequence goes on from CAKAOJ020000562.1 coordinate 78,007, forward strand.
CAGGAAGTTTTTTTTCAAGGGCTAGATATGCTTGTAAATGAACTAAACTTGGCACACTCATTGACAGTGCTAAAATGTGTTAACGGATATGGTTTTTGTGCTTTGGTTTGGCAAGGTAGCTCGATAGCACCCCCTACAAAATTTCAACGAAGCAGCCCTCGCAGTACGTTTCACCTAGATGTTCGAGATTTGGTAGGCACATGTATCACCCGTAGACTTAACAAAAAGTCTCTTGGTGCCATGCTCTAAACCCAACAGGAAGTCGGCCATCTGGATTTTTGTGTGAATTTTTGGGATATTTTTGGCCATTTCCAGGCTTTGTACTTTAACGAACTAGTCCTAGAGACTTAACCCGATCAACTTCAGATTTGGTCAGTACAATCTAAAGATCTTTGTGATGAAAAGTTGTTCAAATCGTGAGGGTTTTTGAAACGGCGTTGACGTGGCGTGGCGGAGAATTTGCATGACTCGCCATTGAAAAACAACATTTTGTAACTCAACTGTACTTGGCCCAATCTGACCCAAACTTGACCTACCACATAGTATTCCAGACCTGAGGACATTTACATGGCATAATTAAATTATGGACCCATGCCCCTTCCATTGTTTTGCTTTTTTTACAGAAATAAAAATGCGCCATATTATCAAGAGATAGTTGGAAGACGGATTTTAGAGGTGACAGTAAACGCATCAGTTTGCATTCGTCACATTCAGTTGGTGCCAGATTTCACACTTTGGCTTAGGATAGGGGTCGGCTGCTCTGGAACCGCATGCGGCTCTTTAGCCTATCTGCAGTGGCTCCCTGTAACTTTGACAAAAAAAAAATGGAAATAAATAACGTTTTTTGTTGTTTTTTTTACACAGTGGACAATCTTTCACAGTCAAAAGACCCTCGTTAACAGCCAGTTGGAGGGTGTTAGCTACACATGGCAGGCTGGGGAGTCGGTGCGCAACGACCGGCTCTCGGGTGGCTTGGAGAGGGTCGGTGCTCCCCGCCCGGACCTGCTCCGTTATCCCGAAAACAAACACGCATTGTTCCGAAATACCGTTTTACCGACATTACACATTCTTTATGGACCGCTGTCTTAATGCACTGGCTAACTGGGGCTCAAGCTCCCTGACCCGACCACGGAAAAGGGACCACGATGCTTCGGGGTGCTCCGGGGGAAGAAAAAAAATATATAATTCACAGGCCAACTGGATGCTCCATGGTGTATTTTACTCCGCTCCATGCGTAAAGACGCAACTGCGCTGGTGTTTTTTACTCCATAGAGAGGGATTTTTTTTATTTTCTAGCAGCTGTATCTCTGATTTAAATCTGTTTATTTTGCCGACTGCTTGCCTGACTTAGATAAAGGGATCCGAGGGAGGGAAGGGCTTTCAAAACGTCTGTAGCCAGAGAACCTGAAGTAAAATCAAGGATGTTATATTATTGATTAATATTGAGTATAGCCCTGCTCATATCACTGTTGCATGGAACGCTACATGATGCCAATCAAGAAGGATTTATAGATGAAAATTCCTTCTGTAAGCCGACAGTAGTTATGCTGGAAAGTGATGACATCATTCTGCATAATTAAATTAGCCATGTGCTTATCTTAATGCACGGGTTAACAGGGGCTCAAGCTCCCCGACCCGACCACTGTAAAGAGCACCCGATGCTCCGGGGTGCTTCTGGGGAAGAAAAATAAAAATATAATTCATAGGCCAACTGGATACTCCATGGAGTATTTTACTCTGCTCCATGGGTAAAGACGCAGCTGCGCTGGTGTTTTTTACTCCAGAGAGGGATTTTTTTATTTTCTAGCAGTTGTATGTTTTTTTTACACAGTGGACAATCTTTCACAGTCAAAAGACCCTCGTTAACAGCCAGTTGGAGGGTGTTAGCTACACATGGCAGGCTGGGGAGTCGGTGCGCAACGACCGGCTCTCGGGTGGCTTGGAGAGGGTCGGTGCTCCCCGCCCGGACCTGCTCCGTTATCCCGAAAACAAACACGCATTGTTCCGAAATACCGTTTTACCGACATTACACATTCTTTATGGACCGCTGTCTTAATGCACTGGCTAACTGGGGCTCAAGCTCCCTGACCCGACCACGGAAAAGGGACCACGATGCTTCGGGGTGCTCCGGGGGAAGAAAAAAAATATATAATTCACAGGCCAACTGGATGCTCCATGGTGTATTTTACTCCGCTTCATGGTAAAGACGCAACTGCGCTGGTGTTTTTTACTCCGACAGAACCTGCAGAGAGAGGGATTTTTCTGCGGATTTAGTTACGTGGGAAAGTGATGACATCATTCTGCATAATAAAGTAGCCATGTGCTTATGAAGTAGCCATGTGCTTCTGTTGTAGCTCACGTGTCTCTGGCTAATGCTTATGTTGTGATATAATTCAAGAGACCTGTTAATAAGCAGTTTACCTTTAGCTTATGTTAGGGTGATCATATTTTCAAACCCCCAAACCAGGACTCTTAAGTGTACTGCAGGTTCAGGCGTGCGCACATTCAGGCACGCCAGGTTCACCGGAGCGCACTATCTCAAAACTAGATTAAAGGGAAAAATTAAAGGGAAAGTGAGCTCAATTTACCGTATTGACGATTGCTACCAAATTTTCTGTGGATCATTATTGGACCAGGCTCATCAAAAGTTGCTAAAAGCTTGTTGATATCTTATTTCGTTTTCAAGATATTGACTTTTTAGCTCGATGTACTTGGTCAAATCTGCCCCAAACTTGATCTACTTCATAAGAGTTCAGGCCTGAGAACATCTACATGTTAGTATTGTCTCCTATTCATAGCGCCACCTACTGGCAACAGGAAGTCAGCGTTATGTGACAAACATAATCCGATTCACATGAAATGTACAATGTGTGGTCTACACTTGATAATGAGCAACAAAATGCATGTTTAGCGTGTGTTCTCTAGCGACACATAGCGGACACAGGAAGTGGTGAAAAAATTGAAATACGTCATTTCCTGTGCCACTCAATCTACGCAGGAAATAAAGTCTAACGTGTGCATGCAGTGTCTGATGGTCACTGAAATGTACGGGTGTGTCGATTGGCGTCCCGCCAGTACCACCGACGTGCGGGAAGGTGCGAGGGCCCGTTCATCGCTGCTTGCAGCTTTAATTAGGGCCCGAGCACTGACCGCAGGTCTGCGAAGGCCCTATTGTAATTGGTCCGTTTATTATTATTATTAGGGCCCGAGCACCGACGAAGTCGGGTCCGAGGACCCTATTGAAACTGTAATGTTTATTATTATTATTATTAGGGCCCGAGCACCGACGAAGTCGGGTCCGAGGACCCTATTGAAACTGTAATGTTTATTATTATTATTATTCTTTTTCTTACAATGAATCGCCTTTTTGGGGACCTTAACATACTGGAAAAGTTGTTAAACTTGGCGTACTTATCAGAAGCGGTGAAAATTTAAGTATTTTAAAGGTCTCAGGTTTGGCTGTTGAAAAATGACTCGCTAGCGCCCCCTAGAAAATTGGAAAACTTGAGCCCCTCCCTCCGGTTTCACCTACATGTATGAAATTTGGCAGAGAGATGTAACATGTGGAGACGCACAAAAAAGCCTCTTGAAGGTATGCCCAAAACTCAACAGGAAGTCAGCCATTTTGAATATAATATACGATTTTCGCCCGTTTTTGGCGTTTTATAGGCCGTGTACTTTAACGAACTCCTCCAACAGACTTCATCGGATCGACTTGTAATTTGGTCAGGACCATCTTAAGACCTTAAGGATGAAAAGTTATCAAAATGGTGAGTTTTCACTGAACGACCTGACCGTGGCGTGGCGGCCATTTTGGGCCATTCGCCATGAAACAGGAAGTTGTTGTAACTACACTGTACATAATCCGATCTGCCCCAAATTTCTCAGACATGATGAGGGTCCAGTCCTGAAGACATATACATGTCCATATTGACTCATGGCCCCGCCCCAATACGTTAGCCCCGCCCCCTTTCATAAGTCATGAACCGATTGTCGTAGAGTCTTGTGGGAGGTGTCATATCACTCAGCAGAGAGTGCCTGATAAGTTGGTGACGGTTAACCCCGCCCCCTACACATACGCCCCGCCCCCTTGACTAACTAATGAAGCGTTTGTCGTAGACTCTTGTGAGAGGTGTCATATCACTCAGCAGAAAGTTCCTGATAAGTTGGTGAAGGTTAATCCCGCCCCCTACACATAAGCTCCGCCCCCTTGACTAACTAATGAAGCTTTTGTCGTAGGCTCTTGTGAGAGGTGTCATATCACTCAGCAGAGAGTGCCTGATTAGTTGGTGAAGGTTAACCCCGCCCCCTACACATAAGCCCCGCCCCCTTGACTAACTAATTAACCGTTTGTCGTAGACCCTTGTGAGAGGTGTCATATCACTCAGCAGAGTGTGCCGGATAAGTTGGTGAAGGTTAACCCCGCCCCCTACACACAAGCCCCGCCCCCTTTCATAACTCATTAACGGTTTGTCGTAGACTCTTGTGAGAGGTGTCATATCACTCAGCAGAGAGTCCATGTTTCATTGGTGACGGTTATCCCCGCCCCCTACACATTAGCCCCGCCCCCTTTTATCACTCATGAACCGATTGTCGTACAGCCTTGTGGGAGGTGTCATATCACTCAGCAGAGAGTGCCTTATAAGTTGGTGAAGGTTAACCCCGCCCCCTACACATAAGCCCCGCCCCCTTGACTAACTAATGAAGCGTTTGTCGTAGGCTCTTGTGAGAGGTGTCATATCACTCAGCAGAGAGTGCCTGATTAGTTGGTGAAGGTTAACCCCGCCCCCGACCCAAAAGCCCCGCCCCCTTGACTACCTAATTAACCGTTTGTCGTAGACTCTTGTGAGAGGTGTCATATCACCCAGCAGACAGTGCCTGTTAAGTTGGTGAAGGTGATCCCCGCCCCCTACACATTAGCCCCGCCCCCTTTCATAACTCCGTTTTTCGTAGAGTCTTGTGGCAGACGTCGTTGCGCTCGTCTGAGTTCCGGTTTCATTGTGCCCGGCCGCGTCGGTCGGCGTCCCGCCAGTACCCCCGACGCGCGGAGAGGTGCTCGGGCCCGTTCATCGCTGCTTGCAGCTTTAATTATTATTATTATTATTATTATTATTTTTCTCTCAAATGAATCGCGTTTTTGAGGCCTTTACCATGCTCGAAAAGTTGTTAAACTTTGCACACTTATCAGACGCGGTGAAAAATTTGATATTTTAAGGGGCTCCAGCTCGGATGTTGCAAAATGGCTCGCTAGCGCCCCCTAGAATATTGGCAAACTTGAGCCCCTCGCTCCGGTTTCACCTACAAGTATGAAATTTGGCAGACAGATGTAACATGATAAGACACACAAAAAAGCCTCTTGGAGGTATGGCCAAAACTCAACAGGAAGTCAGCCATATTGGATTTAATATGCAATTTTGCCCATTTTTTGCGTTTTATAGGCCATGTACTTTAACGAACTCCTCCTGCAGATTACATCAGATCGACTTGAAATTTGGTGAGGACCATCTTAAGACCTTAAGGATGAAAAGTTATTCAAATGGTGAGTTTTCACTGAACGATCTGACCGTGGCGTGGCGGCGAAAAAGCGCCTTTCGCCAAAAAACAGGAAGTTGTTATAACTTTGGCATACATTTTCCAATCTGCTCTAAATTTCACATGTATGATAAGGGTCCTTGCCTGATGACCGCAACATGCAAATTTTGGCTCGCAGTCATAGCGCCCCCTAGTGGTAACAGGAAATGTCATGTTGTACACGTTGATGTACTCTGCCTCAGAAATTAATCACATCTATCTCAAATTAGGTGAGAAAAGCCTTAAGACCTTGATGATGCTTCCTTTCGAAAATTGTGAGTTTTCATCGAATGGCGGCGGCGTGGTGGTATGGCGAATTTCGATGAGTCGCCATGAACAAACAAACCGCTGTAACTCGACTCCAGATGGTCAGATCTTATCCAAATTAATAACATTTGATGAGCGTCCCGGCTTGAAGATATCTACAGTCTAATTTTCAATCATACTCATAGCGCCACCTGGTGGCAGCAGGACGTAACTGTCGCGATATTTTGGTGTACTACTCTTAGCAGGTTAACCAGATCAACCTCAAATTTGGTCACAACAATGGTAAGACCTTCGTGATACCAGACAGTGAAGGTTTTGAATTTTCGTGAAATGCCGTTGCCGTGGCGACGTATTGTTCGCCATGAAACAGGAAGTTGCTTTTGAGGTGCTAGGATTGCTTAAAAACAAACGAAACTTGGCACACTCATTAACGGCGCTAAAATATGTTAACAGATATGGTTTTGGTGCTTGTGTGTGGCAAGGGGGCTCAATAGCGCCCCCTACAAAATTTCAACAAAGCAGCCCTCGCGGTACGTTTGGCCTAGATGTTCGAGATTTGGTAGGCACATGTATCACTCGTAGACTTAAAAAAAAGTCTCTTGGTGCCGAGCTCTAAACCCAACAGGAAGTCGGCCATCTCGATTTTTGTGTGAATTTTTCGTATATTTTTGGCCATTTCCAGGCTTTGTACTTTAACGAACTCCTCCTACAGACTTAACCCGATCAACTTCAGATTTGGTCAGTACAATCTGAAGACCTTTGTGATGAAAAGTTATTCAAATCGTGAGGTTTTTTGAAACGACGTTGTCGTGGCGTGGCGGAGAATTTGCATGACTCGCCATTGAAAGACAAAATGTTGTAACTCGACAGTATTTGGTCCAATCTGCCCCAAACTTGACCTACCAAATAGTAGTCCGGACCTGAGGACATCTACATGTTAATATTGACTCATAGTCATAGCGCCACCTACTGGCAACAGGAAGTCAGCGTTACGTGACAGACATCATCCGATTCACATGAAATTTACATTGTGTGATCCACACTTAATAAAAAGCAACATAATGAATTTTTAGCTCTTGTTCTCTAGCGCCACATAGTGGACACAGGAAGTGGTGAAAAACTTGCAATACGACATTTCCTGTGCCACTCAATCCACGCAGGAAATAACGTCTAACTTGTGCGTGCAGTGTCCGATGGTCACTGAAATGTACGGGTTTGTCGACGGGGTCCCGCTAGTACCCACGACGTGCGTGAAGGTGCTCGGGCCCGTTCATCGCTGCTTGCAGCTTTAATTATTATTATTATTATTAGGGCCCGAGCACTGACCGCAGGTCTGCGAAGGCCCTATTGTAATTGGTCCGTTTATTATTAGGGCCCGAGCACTGACCGCAGGTCTGCGAAGGCCCTATTGTAATTGGTCCGTTTATTATTCTTATTAGGGCCCGAGCACCGACGAAGTCGGGTCCGAGGACCCTATTGAAACTGTAAGGTTTATTATTATTATTAGGGCCCGAGCACCGACAACGTCGGGCCAGCGAAGGCCCTCTTGAAACTGTAGTGTTTTTTATTATTATTAGGGCCCGAGCACCGACAACGTCGGGCCAGCGAAGGCCCTATTGAAACTGAAGCGTTTATTATTATTAGGGCCCGAGCACCGACAACGTCGGGCCAGCGAAGGCCCTCTTGAAACTGAAGGAATTCTTATTATTATTAGGGCCCGAGCACCGACAACGTCGGGCCAGCGAAGGCCCTATTGAAACTGAAGGAATTCTTATTATTAGGGCCCGAGCACCGACGAAGTCGGGTCCGAGGACCCTATTGAAACTGTAAGGATTATTCTTTTTCTTTTTCTCTCAAATGAATCGCCTTTTTGAGGCCTTTGCCATGCTCAAAAAGTTGTTAAACTTGGCACACATATCAGAGGCGGTGAAAAATTTAATATTTTAAGAGTCTCGGGCTCGGCTGTTGCAAAATGGCTCGCTAGCGCCCCCTAGAAAAATGAAAAAACTGATATCCGTTCTCCGATTTCACCTACAAGTATGAAATTTGGCAGACAGATGTATCATGTGGAGACGCACAAAAAAGCCTCTTGGAGGTATGCCCAAAATTCAACAGGAAGTCAGCCATATTGGATTTAATATGCGATTTTCGCCCATTTTTGCGTTTTATAGGGCGTGTACTTTAACGAACTCCTCCTGCAGATTACATCAGATCGACTGGAAATTTGGTCAGGACCATCTTAAGACCTTAAAGATGAAAAGTTATTCAAATTGTGAGTTTTCACTGAACGATCTGACCGTGGCGTGGCGGCGAAAAAGCGCCTTTCGCCAAAAAACAGGAAGTTGTTGTAACTTTGGCATACATTTTCCAATCTGCTCTAAATTTCTCATGTGTGATAAGGGTCCTGGCTTGATGACATCCACATGCAAATTTTGGCTTTTCGTCATAGCGCCACCTATTGGTAACAGGAAATCTCATGTTGTACACGTTGATGTCCTCTGCCTCAGAAATTAATCACATCTATCTCAAACTAGGTGAGAAAAGCCTTAAGACCTTGATGATGCTTCCTTTCGAAAATTGTGAGTTTTCATCGAATGGCGGCGCCGTGGTGGTATGGCGAATTTCGATGAGACGCCATGAACAAACAAACCGCTGTAACTCGACTCCAGATGGTCAGATCTTATCAAAATTAATAACATTTGATGAGCGTCCTGGCCTGAAGACATCTACAGTCTAACTTTCAATCATACTCATAGCGCCACCTGTTGGCAACAGGACATAACTGTCGTGATATTTTGGTGTACTACTCTTATCAGGTTAACCAGATCCACCTCAAATTTGTTCACAACAATGGTAAGACCTTCATGATGCCAGACAGCGAAGGTTTTGAATTTTCGTGGAATGCCGTTGCCGTGGCAACGTATTGTTCGCCATCAATAAGGAAGTTGTTTTTGAGGTGCTAGGATTGCTTTAAAACAAACGAAACTTGGCACACTCATTAACGGTGCTAAAATATGTTAATAGATATGGTTTTTGTGCTTGTGTGTGGCAAGGGGGCTCAATAGCGCCCCCTACAAAACTTCAACAAAGCAGCCCTCGCGGTACGTTTGACCTAGATGTTTGAGATTTGGTAGGCACATGTATCATCCGTAGACTTAAAAAAAAGTCTCTTGGTGCCATGCTCTAAACCCAACAGGAAGTCGGCCATCTTGATTTTTGTTTGAATTCTTCGTATATTTTTGGCCATTTCCAGGCTTTGTACTTTAACGAACTCCTCCTACAGACTTAACCCGATCAACTTCAGATTTGGTCAGTACAATCTGAAGACCTTTGTGATGAAAAGTTATTCAAATGGTGAGTTTTCACTGAACGACCTGACCGTGGCGTGGCGGCCATTTTGGGCCATTCGCCATGAAACAGGAAGTTGTTGTAACAAATCTGTACATAATCCGATCTGCCCCAAATTTCTCAGGCATGATGAGGGTCCAGTCCTGAAGACATATACATGTCCATATTGACTCATGGCCACGCCCCAATACGTTAGCCACGCCCCCTTTCATAACTCATGAACCGTTTGTCGTAGAATCTCGTGGGTGGTATCATATCACTCAGCAGAGAGTTCATGTTTCATTGGTGAAGGTTCTCCCCGCCCCCAACACATAAGCCCCGCCCCCTTGACTAACTAATGAAGCGTTTGTCGTAGACTCTTGTGAGAGGTGTCATATCACTCAGCAGACAGTGCCTGTTAAGTTGTTGAAGGTGATCCCCGCCCCCTACACATTAGCCCCACCCTCTTTCATAACTCCGTTTGTTATAGAGTCTTGTGGCAGACGTCGTTGAGCTCGTTGGAGTTCCGGTTTCCTTGTGCCCGGCCGCGTCAGTCGGCGTCCCGCCAGTACCCCCGACGCGCGGAGAGGTGCTCGGGCCCGTTCATCGCTGCTTGCAGCTTTAATTATTATTATTCTTTTTCTTCTCTCAAATGAATCGCCTTTTTGAGGCCCTTGCCATGCTGGAAAAGTTGTGAAACTTGGCACACTTATCAGAAGCGGTGAAAAATTTGATATTTTAAGGGTCTCAGATTCGGATTTTGCAAAATGGCTCTCTAGCGCCCCCTAGAAAATTGGAAAACTTGATATCCGTTCTCCGGTTTTACCTACAAGTATGAAATTTGGCAGACAGATGTATCATGTGGAGACGCACAAAAAAGCCTCTGGTAGGTATGCCCAAAACTCAACAGGAAGTCAGCCATCTTGAATTTAATGTGCGAATTTCGCCCATTTTTACCCGTTTTTGGCGTTTTATAGGCCGTGTACTTTAACGAACTCCTCCGACAGACTTCATCGGATCGACTTGTAATTTGGTCAGGACCATCTTAAGACCTTAAGGATGAAAAGTTATCAAAATGGTGAGTTTTCACTGAACGACCTGACCGTGGCGTGGCGGCCATTTTGGGCCATTCGCCATGAAACAGGAAGTTGTTGTAACTACACTGTACATAATCCGATCTGCCCCAAATTTCTCAGACATGATGAGGGTCCAGTCCTGAAGACATATACATGTCCATATTGACTCATGGGCCCGCCCCAATACGTTAGCCCCGCCCACTTTCATAAGTCATGAACCGATTGTCGTAGAGTCTTGTGGGAGGTGTCATATCACTCAGCAGAGAGTGCCTGATAAGTTGGTGAAGGTTAACCCCAACCCCTACACATAAGCCCCGCCCCCTTGACTAACTAATGAAGCGTTTGTCGTAGACTCTTGTGAGAGGTGTCATATCACTCAGCAGAAAGTTCCTGATAAGTTGGTGAAGGTTAATCCCGCCCCCTACACATAAGCTCCGCCCCCTTGACTAACTAATGAAGCGTTTGTCGTAGGCTCTTGTGAGAGGTGTCATATCACTCAGCAGAGAGTGCCTGATTAGTTGGTGAAGGTTAACCCCGCCCCCTACACATAAGCCCCGCCCCCTTGACTAACTAATGAAGCGTTTGTCGTAGGCTCTTGTGAGAGGTGTCATATCACTCAGCAGAGAGTGCCTGATTAGTTGGTGATGGTTAACCCCGCCCCCTACACATAAGCCCCGCCCCCTTGACTAACTAATGAACCGATTGTCGTAGAGTCTTGTGGGAGGTGTCATATCACTCAGCAGAGAGTGCCTGATAAGTTGGTGAAGGTTAACCCCGCCCCCTACACATAAGCCCCGCCCCCTTGACTAACTAATGAAGCGTTTGTCGTAGGCTCTTGTGAGAGGTGTCATATTACACAGCAGAAAGTTCCTGATAAGTTGGTGAAGGTTAATCCCGCCCCCTACACATAAGCTCCGCCCCCTTGACTAACTAATGGAGCGTTTGTCGTAGGCTCTTGTGAGAGGTGTCATATCACTCAGCAGAGCGTGCCTGATAACTTGGTGGAGGTTCTCCCCGCCCCCTACACATAAGCCCCGCCCCCTTGACCAACTAATGAAGCGTTTGTCGTAGACTCTTGTGGGAGGTGTCATATCACTCAGCAGAGAGTGCCTGATTAGTTGGTGAAGGTTAACCCCGCCCCCTACACATTAGCCCCGCCCCCTTTCATAACACCGTTTGTCGTAGAGTCTTGTGGCAGACGTCGTTGCGCTCGTCGGAGTTCCAATTTCATTGTGCCCGGCCGCGTCAGTCGGCGTCCCGCCAGTACCCCCGACGCGCGGAGAGGTGCTCGGGCCCGTTCATCGCTGCTTGCAGCTTTAATTATTAGGGCCCGAGCACCGACAACGTCGGGCCAGCGAAGGCCCTATTGAAACTGAAGCGTTTATTATTATTATTATTATTATTCTTTTTCTTACAATGAATCGCCTTTTTGGGGACCTTAACATACTGGAAAAGTTGTTAAACTTGGCGTACTTATCAGAAGCGGTGAAAATTTAAGTATTTTAAGGGTCTCAGGTTTGGCTGTTGCAAAATGACTCGCTAGCGCCCCCTAGAAATATTGAAAAATTGAGCACCTCGCTCCGGTTCCACCTACATGTATGAAATTTGGCAGATAGATGTAACATGCGGAGACGGACAAAAAAGCCTCTTGGAGGCATGCCCAAAACTCAACAGGAAGTCAGCCATTTTAAATTTAATATGCGATTTTCGGCGATTTTCGCCCATTTTTAGCGTTTTATAGGTCGCGTACTTTAACGAACTCCTCCTACAAATTTAATCCGATCGACTTGATATTTGGTCAGGACCATCTTAAGACCTTAAGGATGAAAAGTTATCAAAATGGTGAGTTTTCACTGAACGACCTGACCGTGGCGTGGCGGCCATTTTGGGCCATTCGCCATGAAACAGGAAGTTGTTGTAACTACACTGTACATAAACCGATCTGCCCCAAATTTCTCAGACATGATGAGGGTCCAGCCCTGAAGACATATACATGTCCATTTTGACTCATGGCCCCGCCCCAATACGTTAGCCCCGCCCCCTTTTATAAGTCATGAACCGAGTGTCGTAGAGTCTTGTGGGAGGTGTCATATCACTCAGCAGAGAGTGCTTGATAAGTTGGTGAAGGTTAACCCCGCCCCCTACACATAAGCCCCGCCCCCTTGACTAACTAATGAAGCGTTTGTCGTAGACTCTTGTGAGAGGTGTCATATCACTCAGCAGAAAGTTCCCGATAAGTTGGTGAAGGTTAATCCCGCCCCCTACACATAAGCTCCGCCCCCTTGACTAACTAATGAAGCGTTTGTCGTAGGCTCTTGTGGGAGGTGTCATATCACTCAGCAGAGAGTGCCTGATTAGTTGGTGAAGGTTAACCCCGCCCCCTAAACATAAGCCCCGCCCCCTTGACTAACTAATAAACCGTTTGTCGTAGACCCTTGTGAGAGGTGTCATATCACTCAGCAGAGAGTTCATGTTTCATTGGTGAAGGTTCTCCCCGCCCCCAACACACAAGCCCCGCCCCCATGACTAACTAATGAAGCGTTTGTCGTAGACTCTTGTGAGAGGTGTCATATCACTCAACAGAGAGTCCATGTTTCATTGGTGAAGGTTATCCCCGCCCCCTACACATTAGCCCCGCCCACTTTTATCACTCATGAACCGATTGTCGTACATTCTTGTGGGAGGTGTCATATCACTCAGCAGAGAGTGCCTGATAAGTTGGTGAAGGTTAACCCCGCCCCCTACACATAAGCCCCGCCCCCATGACTAACTAATGAAGCGTTTGTAGTAGACTCTTGTGGGAGGTGTCATATCACTCAGCAGAGAGTGCCTGATAAGTTGGTGAAGGTTAACCCCGCCCCCTACACATAAGCCCCGCCCCCTTGACTAACTAATGAAGCGTTTGTCGTAGACTCTTGTGAGAGGTGTCATATCACTCAGCAGAGAGTGCCTGATAAGTTTGTGAAGGTTAACCCCGCCCCCTACACATAAGCCCCGCCCCCTTGACTAACTAATGAAGCGTTTGTCGTAGACTCTTGTGAGAGGTGTCATATCACTCAGCAGACAGTGCCTGATTAGTTGGTGAAGGTTAACCCCGCCCCCTACACATAAGCCCCGCCCCCTTGACTAACTAATGAAGCGTTTGTCGTAGACTCTTGTGAGTGGTGTCATATCACTCAGCAGAGAGTGCCTGATAAGTTGGTGAAGGTTAACCCCGCCCCCTACACATTAGCCCCGCCCTGTTTCATAATACCGTTTGTCGTAGAGTATTGAGGCTGAAGTCGTTGCGCTCGTCAGATTTCCGGTTTCATTGTGCCCGGCCGCGTCGGTCAGCGTCCCGCCAGTACCCCCGACGCGCGGAGAGGTGCTCGGGCCCGTTCATCGCTGCTTGCAGCTTTAATTATTATTCTTTTTCTTTTTCTCTCAAATGAATCGCCTTTTTGAGGCCCTTGCCATGCTGGAAAAGTTGTGAAACTTGGCACACTTATCAGAAGCGGTGAAAAATTTGATATTTTAAGGGTCTCAGATTCGGATTTTGCAAAATGGCTCTCTAGCGCCCCCTAGAAAATTGGAAAACTTGATATCGGTTCTCCGGTTTTACCTACAAGTATGAAATTTGGCAGACAGATGTATCATGTGGAGACGCACAAAAAAGCCTCTGGTAGGTATGCCCAAAATTCAACAGGAAGTCAGCCATTTTGAATATAATATACGATTTTCGCCCATTTTTGCCCGTTTTTGGCGTTTTATAGGCCGTGTACTTTAACGAACTCCTCCGACAGACTTCATCGGATCGACTTGTAATTTGGTCAGGACCATCTTAAGACCTTACGGATGAAAAGTTATCAAAATGGTGAGTTTTCACTTAACGACCTGACCGTGGCGTGGCGGCCATTTTGGGCCATTCGCCATGAAACAGGAAGTTGTTGTTACTACACTGTACATAATCCGATCTGCCCCAAATTTCTCAGACATGATGAGGGTCCAGTCCTGAAGACATATACATGTCCATATTGACTCATGGCCCCGCCCCAATACGTTAGCCCCGCCCACTTTCATAAGTCATGAACCGATTGTCGTAGAGTCTTGTGGGAGGTGTCATATCACTCAGCAGAGAGTGCCTGATAAGTTGGTGAAGGTTAACCCCGCCCCCTACACATAAGCCCCGCCCCCTTGACTAACTAATGAAGCGTTTGTCGTAGACTCTTGTGAGAGGTGTCATATCACTCAGCAGAAAGTTCCTGATAAGTTGGTGAAGGTTAATCCCGCCCCCTACACATAAGCTCCGCCCCCTTGACTAACTAATGAAGCGTTTGTCGTAGGCTCTTGTGAGCGGTGTCATATCACTCAGCAGAGAGTGCCTGATTAGTTGGTGAAGGTTAACCCCGCCCCCTACACACAAGCCCCGCCCCCTTGACTAACTAATGAAGCGTTTGTCGTAGGCTCTTGTGAGAGGTGTCATATCACTCAGCAGAGAGTGCCTGATTAGTTGGTGAAGGTTAACCCCGCCCCCTACACACAAGCCCCGCCCCCTTGACTAACTAATGAAGCATTTGTCGTAGGCTCTTGTGAGAGGTGTCATATCACTCAGCAGAGAGTGCCTGATTAGTTGGTGAAGGTTAACCCCGCCCCCTACACATAAGCCCCGCCCCCTTGACTAACTAATGAAGCGTTTGTCGTAGGCTCTTGTGAGAGGTGTCATATCACTCAGCAGAAAGTTCCTGATAGGTTGTTGAAGGTTAATCCCGCCCCCTACACATAAGCTCCGCCCCCTTGACTAACTAATGAAGCGTTTGTCATAGGCTCTTGTGAGAGGTGTCATATCACTCAGCAGAGAGTGCCTGATAAGTTGGTGAAGGTTAACCCCGCCCACTACACATTAGCCCCCCCCCTTTTCATAACACCGTTTGTCGTAGAGTCTTGTGGCTGAAGTCGTTGCGCTCGTCAGATTTCCGGTTTCATTGTGCCCGGCCGCGTCAGTTGGCGTCCCGCCAGTACCCCCGACGCGCGGAGAGGTGCTCGGGCCCGTTCATCGCTGCTTGCAGCTTTAATTAGGGCCCGAGCACCGACAACGTCGGGCCAGCGAAGGCCCTATTGAAACTGAAGGAATTATTAGGGCCCGAGCACGAAAGTGCCAGGACCCAACGGTGTCCTGGCACGAAGTGCGAGGAAACCTATTGTTTTTGCTCGGGTTATTATTATTATTATTATTATTATTATTTTTATTTTTCTGCTGGAATATCGCCTTTTTGAGGCCCTTAGGATACACGAAAACTCACGAAAAGTGGTATATGCATCAGAACTGGTGGGAAATTCAAAGTTCTGTACTGATTGGGCACGGGTGTCGCCAGTGGGCTCTATAGCGCCCCCTAATGCAGGCAGGTTTTCGGGACAAGTTACTTTGATCTTCACGAAATTCGAGTATGTCGTTGCTCACATCTTGAAGTCCATCTTAAATATTTTTGAGATTTTTTCGGCCAACAGGAAGTCAGACATCTTGGATTTCCTGCGTGATTTTAAAATTTACGAACACATGTTTGAGGACTTTAGGATGCACAAAAACTCATGAAACTTTACACGCATATGCACACTAGTAATTACTTTGATTTGGTGGTGTAATTTGGCTTGGGTGTGGCATGTTGGCTCTCTAGCGCCCCCTTATGTCTTTTAGCCTTTACGCATACCTTGTTGTACTCGAAAACTCATGAAATTTGGCAAAAACATGGACACCTGTGAACTGTACGTGAATGTACAGCCATTGGGTTCAGCGCGTTAAGCGGGCTCCATAGCGCCCCCTACCGCGTGGAAGGCCATAGTTTCCACATAGTTGATCCTATGTTCATGAAATTTGGTAGGCACATCCCGCTCATTATTTCAGACATATTCCTCATTGGGTTTCATTAGCCCCGCCCACCCGGAAGTCGGCCATCTTGAATTTTGTGCGTTTTTCATGCATTTTACGCATACTTTGACGAACTCCTCCTGGAGGCTTCATCGGATTCGCGTCAAATTTGGATGGTATAACCCTCAAACTGGTGTGACAAAAACTTGTTTAGGAATTTTTGATCGCTCGAACGGTGATGTCATAGGTCATGTGAGAAGACGCCATTTTGTCATTTTATAGGTGTTAAACTTTACCATACTCCTCCTAGAGGATTCAAGAGATCCATCTCAAAGTCGGGCAGCAGAATCTCAACACCTCCACGATGATAAATGGCGAAGGTTTTGTGTTTTTACGAAACGGCGTTGTTTTGGCGGCGCTGCGAATTTTGATGTTTCAACATGACACAGGAGGCTGATTTAACTTGACTTTACATCGTCCGATCTGCCCCAAATATCACAAGCTGGATAATAGTCCAGGTCTGAAGACATAAGTGTTTCATTATGAGTGATAGTCATAGCGCCCCCTACAGGAAACAGGAAGTTGTTTTAAATTGACTAAAATTTGTCCAATCAGCCCCAAATTTGACATGTTTTATAAGTGTCCCGGCCTGAAGACATATATGTGTAGATATGAGTGATAGTCGTAGCGCCCCCTACAGGAAACATGAAGTTGTTTTAAATTGACTATAATTTGTCCAATCAGCCCCAGATTTTACATGTTTTATAAGAGTCTTGGCCTGAAGACATATATGTGTAGATATGAGTGATAGTCGTAGCGCCCCCTACAGGAAACATGAAGTTGTTTTAAATTGACTATAATTTGTCCAATCAGCCCCAGATTTTACATGTTTTATAAGAGTCTTGGCCTGAAGACATATACGAACTGTTATTGAGTTATGGTGATTGTGCCACCTACTGGCAAATTAGGAAATTATTATTATAATAATTATTGGAAATTAGTTTGTGTAGTTGTTTCATTCCCATGATGCCTTAAGTTCATGCCTGTGGAAATTATGTAGCAAATTGTGAGTCTGCTAGAAGCTAGTAACAATATGTCTGTTGTATTTGATACACATTTTGAATCTGTAGGATGAGCCGTAACAGTAAACAAGGACACTGCAGGGAGTTGAACCCCATCCCTGTAAACAGGGAGTCCATCACCAGTGTCTTTTGCTTTTTGTGGCTAAATTGTTAGAAAAAGCAAAACCTGCATTACGTAATCAATGTCAAACTTTTTTAGAATGTTTTTAAATTTAATGAATTATAGGCATAAGAATAGAATTCAGTAGCATTAAATGTGAGGATTTTATCTTTAAAGTATTCAAATTAATGTGAATTATTTATACAAGTTATTGTAATGCAGGAACATATAAGGATGCTGTGTTAATTTGTTAATATATATACACATCATGCGATTGGAGTTTAAATAGATGTTTTTGATTTTGTGTTAGTTGGTAATCATATTAGAGATAGTAGATTATTTTTTTTGAATATTGGTTGTTAGGAATGGCGCAGATTGTTTGAAGCTGGTGCACAATATTTGTTATTAGTTTATACTATCATTATGGAAACATGCAGTAGGTCATTTTTAGTTGTGGAAGTGTTAGTATCAGTTAGTAGAATTCATTGAGGATGAAGGTACATTTAAAAAGAAACCTCTACCCATCTTCTTTGTCAATTCATAACATGTACCTGTTGTACATTTGGAAAACCAGACATCAGTTATGTATCAACGCAACAGGGATGAAGATAACAGTTGTATGTCACCTCTCCCTATCTCCTTTGCCAATACATAACATAAGTCATTATACATTATGGTATTGCGTAAAAAGATGCTGATTAGAAAACCAGACAGCAGTTATGTATCAACGCAACAGGGATGAAGATAACATTTGTATGTCACCTCTCCCTATCTCCTTTGCCAATACATAACATAAGTCATTATACATTATGGTAATGCGTAAAAAGATGCTGATTAGAAACCAGACATCAGTTATGTATCAACGCAACAGGGATGAAGATAACAGTTGTATGTCACCTCTCCCTATCTCCTTTGCCAACACATAACATAAGTCATTATACATTATGGTATTGCGTAAAAAGATGCTGATTAGAAAACCAGACATCAGTTATGTATCAACGCAACAGGGATGAAGATAACAGTTGTATGTCACCTCTCCCTATCTCCTTTGTCAATACATAACATAAGTCATTATACATTATGGTAATGCGTAAAAAGATGCTGATTAGAAACCAGACATCAGTTATGTATCAACGCAACAGGGATGAAGATAACAGTTGTATGTCACCTCTCCCTATCTCCTTTGTCAACACATAACATAAGTCATTATACATTATGGTATTGCGTAAAAAGATGCTGATTAGAAAACCAGACAGCAGTTATGTATCAACGCAACAGGGATGAAGATAACAGATGTATGTCACCTCTCCCTATCTCCTTTGTCAATATATAACATAAGTCATTATACATTATGGTGATGCGTAAAAAGATGCTGATTAGAAAACCAGACCTCAGTTATGTATCAACGCAACAGGGATGAAGATAACAGTTGTATGTCACCTCTCCCTATCTCCTTTGCCAATACATAACATAAGTCATTATACATTATGGTATTGCGTAAAAAGATGCTGATTAGAAAACCAGACATCAGTTATGTATCAACGCAACAGGGATGAAGATAACAGATGTATGTCACCTCTCCCTATCTCCTTTGCCAATACATAACATAAGTCATTATACATTATGGTATTGCGTAAAAAGATGCTGATTAGAAAACCAGACCTCAGTTATGTATCAACGCAACAGGGATGAAGGTAACATTTCATGTCACCTCTCCCTATCTCCTTTGCCAATACATAACATAAGTCATTATACATTATGGTGATGCGTAAAAAGATGCTGATTAGAAAACCAGACCTCAGTTATGTATCAACGCAACAGGGATGAAGATAACATTTGTATGTCACCTCTCCCTATCTCCTTTGCCAATACATAACATAAGTCATTATACATTATGGTAGCGCGTAAAAAGATGCTGATTAGAAAACCAGACAGCAGTTATGTATCAACGCAACAGGGATGAAGATAACAGTTGTATGTCACCTCTCCCTATCTCCTTTGCAAATACATAACATAAGTCATTATACATTATGGTAGCGCGTAAAAAGATACTGATTAGAAAATCAGACATGTATCAACGCAACAGGGATGAAAGTAACATGTTCATGGTTCGTTCATGGTTAGTTCATGGCTGACCTTCGTTAAAGGTCAGCTATGTTTTCCTCTTTTTTCTTAAATGTACAATGAATGGCCTCATGAGTACTAAAATAAACAGGCACAACCGTTGTGTCACTATTATAATGGCTTGTTTGTTTTATGTATACATGATCAATCATTGTTCCACTTTCTGTGGTGGGTTCTGTTACTGTCTGCATGTATCCTAAATATGCCATGAAGGTTGACATTGTCAATGACTTCAGCTCATCATGGTTGAAGTCTCCCAAAATTACAATATTGTCAGATGTTGACTCAAGAATGTTGCTCAGGTGTTTCACATTTGTTTTGAATACAGACAGTGGATATGTTGGTGGACGGTAAAGCACCACTACAATCATGTCTTCTGCAGTAAAATGACAGCATATGCATTCTAAGGCAACATTTGGTGTATCAATGATGTTGTACTCCAATTCTTCCTGACAATAAATGCCAACACCTCCATGTAGCTTGTCTTTGAATGTTTTCAAAGTAGTGTTATCTGTGTTGTATGCATTGCAACGTGGAGCGCTATGAAATTTATAATTTTCAATAACAGTTTGGTTAATTGGTACACTTGCAGGTAGCCAAGTTTCTGTGACTGCAATACAACTGACCCTAAGTGGCTGAACTGAAACTGTTAGATCAGGTAAATGGCCACGTAAACTTTGCACATTTAATACGAATGCTGTGAAAAATTCACTGTTGTTTGACAGGGTTTTAGTACAGGGTAGAAATTTTGGCATGTGTTCAATAGAACTGTGGATGTTATCTCTGCAGTAAATTGCTTTCTCTGCAAAATCGTGAATGGTCAACCCAGGTAAGCTTTTGACTCGACTTAGAGCAACATACGCCTGACCTGCAGCAAAAATCTTCTTAAGGGAAACTACAGCTTCCTCAACAGTTAAACCCTGCACTTTGTGGACTGTGCAAGCCCATGCTAACTTTAATGGGAATTGCCTACGTGACCCTCCCTTACTGCTTACCCTGTCTGTTTCCATATAAATTGGAGTAGCAAACCTATTGTCACTAGTTAATTGTCTACCCTTCCTTCTTTTTATTCCTATTTTCTTGTCATCGAAGTGCACTAACACAGTGTTGACCAAGGTATCATTAACATTTTTGACAATGTCTACTACAACCCCACAAACTCCATTAACCAACCCATCAGACACATCAATATTCCTGACCAACATAACACGCGCTCCTTTTCCTAGCATCAATTTTTGAGGTAAACATGAATTGTACACCTTTGAAAAGTGCCCCCTTTTCAACTCTAGACGTCCTGTTGTTTTATTTTTTTCGTAGTCCTAATGCAAAACATATATTTATTTATAAATATATTGAGTATTCTTTATATGTACAATATATGTTGGTGTACCTTGCATAACTGCATGAACCCATATTGTACAATATAACTCTGTACATTTTTTGTCATTACCTTACTCTGATGACTTGCACTGAATGGAATCAGCTAGGGATGCATAGTCCGGACAGTAGCTGCTGATAGCCAGCCTCAAGCACACTTCCAAATGATCATCAGTCAAGGTGGAACGGTATTTGGACTTAATAATCTTCATGTGGGAAAAGGCTGACTCGCATAAATAAGTGGAGCCGAATAATGCAGTCATGGAGGTAGCACATTTCCTCATGTTGGGGTACTTTTCCTCTGTGAGTAAGTTCCAGAACTGTCCATGAGCCCTGGACTTAAGCTGAATGTCAGTTTGTAGTGTCAAAATCTCATCCTCCACTCCAGATGAGTTCAGGTGAAACAGTGTTGCAATTTTTGATGCGAGTGAATCAACCTCAGCATCTTCCCGAAAAGGGTAGCACATGAATGTAGCGACTGGCTCCAGTAAAACAAAGTCTTGAAAGCGTCTGTCAAACTCTGACAGACAGTTCTCAATCTGCTCTGTGTATGTCAATCAAGTGACAAATTTCATAGTGAGGATGGATGATAGGCTGATGTCTATTTATTTTTTTAATTTTTTTTTTTTCTTAATTTTTTTTTTTTTTTTTTAATGCCATGCGATCTACCCACACTACCTTCGCGATCAACCGGTAAATCGCGATCGACGTATTGGGCACCCCTGTTCTAGACATAAATCAGAAATGCACATGAATTACTTAAAGTGGCAATAGGCAGTATATTTTTGGCATCAATGGGCATAATTCCATAATAACCTTTTAACATATTGTAATTCAAGTGTTCTGAGAGAAATCTAGACTTCTGCTCCTCCTCATGGCTCTGTTTTCAGGCTTTTGGAAAATCTTGTCTGTGACGGCAGAGGTCACAGAGGTCAGAGGTCATTTCAGAGAGAGAGCGTTCCTATTGGCTGTGCTCCGGTCATGTGACCAGAACTTGGCTTCCTTCAACAGATTTTACAGTGGTAGTCGCGTCACAAACTTCATCCTTTTACAGCTACAGTAACTACAAGATGATTCTGAGAACATCTGAGGAGAGAAATAGTCATTACAGTAACAGAATATTGATTCATATCTGATCAGCGCTGCCTAGTTTGACCGTTTGGTCGGAGTTCAGAGTGATTTACAGCCGGCTCTCATAGACTGCAGCTGGCAGCGGACCTTGTTTTCCTCCGGTAAGTGAAATCCTTCAGATGCCGTTAGGAGCACCGGAGGACACAGTAGGACACAGAGGAACAGGATTTAACTCAGGTTACCTGTTTCATGTACTACTGTCACGATATAGAGGCCGTTTTCTAAAAATAACTTTTTTTAAATCATATTTGCGCCAAATCGCATACTCCACTTTTAAGGTGGGTATTTGAAATATCAGAATTGGTCCTGAAGATTTATAATTGATATCTCTGCTCAACAGTAGAATTAAATAAACCATAAATGCGTGAATGCTGTAATAAAGTTTTTTATCAATTTCTATTCTTCAACTTCTATTTAATTCGTACGTTTTTTTACTTGAACTACACCTTCAAACTTTCTGCTATAGATTCTGTTCAACAATCAAAATGTTAAGCTTTTAAAGAACATAAGTGCTTACATTCAACGTTTTTGTGCCATTTCTACTTTTTAAATATTAAGCTATTTTCACATTTTTATTTCAATGTAATTCAATGGGATTTTTTTTACATCCACTTAAACATAGTCCACTTTGAATTCTTACTACTTTTGCACACTTTCAGCTACAGACACTATTGAAATTTAAATGAGTCGCAAGAATGAATTATTAAAACTACTATTAAAAATTACATTCAGTTATTTGATATGTCATCTACAGCCCTCCATTTTGATTGCATGATCATTGAATGTCATTTACAGCCCTAGCCCTCCATTTTGATTGCATGATCATTGCATGCCATCACGTGATTGATCATTTTAATGGGGAATAAAAAGATGAATTTGGAAAACAAATTACAAATGAAATATTAATCCATCAAGAAATAGTTCAAATTTAAAAGGGATTTACAAAAAGACTATAAACAGTCAGCTCCCAATCACAGTATCATGGAAGAAAAAGAACAAACTTCAGCGATGTAACATTTCAGTTTCCAGAGTTTATGTAGTGCACTTGAATGCACCATAAGTGCTGCTACATCCCACGTGGCTATTTTGCATTTATTTGCATCAGTTCATTCATGGAGGACTGTTAGGGTCACGCCTAAGGTGAATACAGAGGCTAAAATAAGAAGCTAAATGAGTCCAATAGCCAAGATCAAAGGCTCATACATTTTGCCAATGCAGCAAGGAAAAGCTAAGCTGCCCTTTAAATACCTGATTAAAACCAGTATTGTTACATCAATGTGAAAATCTATTTATTTATTTATATTTTTAAACTGCATTTCCAAATATAATCTTTTAAACTGCATTTTCAAATATAATTTGCATTGTCAAATATAATTTGAACACCATTATTTAATTATAAATTAATTACTGTATTTACTTGACATGTTTTACAAGAGTCTTGGCCTGAAGACATATCCCTGCCGTTATTGAGTTATGGTGATAGCGCCACCTACTGGCAATAGCATATGGTTGTGTACTGCCACCCACCCTCATAGAAGTGCCTTTAAAGGATGCCCCACAGGTTCTCAACAGGTCATTTACGGCAACGCGCGCCACACGCAGAAAATACCCTCAAACTGTTACGTGCGGTGTCCGACTTTCATGAAGTGCGCGACAGCGTGTTCCCCGACGTCCGCAAGGGGCGAGGGCCCGCTCATCGCTGCTTGCAGCTTTAATTAGGGCCCGAGCACCGACAACGTCGGGCCAGCGAAGGCCCTATTGAAACTGTAGCGTTTATTATTCTTTTTCTTTTTCTTTTTCTTTTTCTTTTTCTTAAAATGAATCGCCTTTTTGGGGACCTTAACATGCTGGAAAAGTTGTTAAACTTGGCAGACTTATCAGAAGCGGTGAAAATTTTAGTATTTTAAGGGTCTCAGGTTTGGCTGTTGCAAAATGACTCGCTAGCGCCCCCTAGAAATATTGAAAAATTGAGCCCCTCGCTCCGGTTTCACCTACATGTATGAAATTTGGCAGACAGATGTAACATGTGGAGACGGACAAAAAAGCCTCTTGGAGGCATGCCCAAAACTCAACAGGAAGTCAGCCATTTTTTATTTAATATGCGATTTTCGGCCATTTTTTGCGTTTTGTAGGTCGCGTACTTTAACGAACTCCTCCTACAAATTTAATCCGATCGACTTGATATTTGGTCAGGACCATCTTAAGACCTTAAGGATGAAAAGTTATCAAAATGGTGAGTTTTCACTGAACGACCTGACCGTGGCGTGGCGGCCATTTTGGGCCATTCGCCATGAAACAGGAAGTTGTTGTAACTACACTGTACATAAACCGATCTGCCCCAAATTTCTCAGACATGATGAGGGTCCAGCCCTGAAGACATATACATGTCCATTTTGACTCATGGCCCCGCCCCAATACGTTAGCCCCGCCCCCTTTTATAAGTCATGAACCGATTGTCGTAGAGTCTTGTGGGAGGTGTCATATCACTCAGCAGAGAGTGCTTGATAAGTTGGTGAAGGTTAACCCCGCCCCCTACACATAAGCCCCGCCCCCTTGACTAACTAATGAAGCGTTTGTCGTAGACTCTTGTGAGAGGTGTCATATCACTCAGCAGAAAGTTCCCGATAAGTTGGTGAAGGTTAATCCCGCCCCCTACACATAAGCTCCGCCCCCTTGACTAACTAATGAAGCGTTTGTCGTAGGCTCTTGTGGGAGGTGTCATATCACTCAGCAGAGAGTGCCTGATTAGTTGGTGAAGGTTAACCCCGCCCCCTAAACATAAGCCCCGCCCCCTTGACTAACTAATAAACCGTTTGTCGTAGACCCTTGTGAGAGGTGTCATATCACTCAGCAGAGTGTGCCGGATAAGTTGGTGAAGGTTAACCCCGCCCCCTACACATAAGCCCCGCCCCCTTGACTAACCAATGAAGCGTTTGTCGTAGACTCTTGTGAGAGGTGTCATATCACTCAGCAGAGAGTGCCTGATAAGTTGGTGAAGGTTAACCCCGCCCCCTTCACATAAGCCCCGCCCCCTTTCATAACTCCGTTTGTCGTAGAGTCTTGTGGCAGACGTCGTTGCGCTCGTCAGATTCCGGTTTCATTGTGCCTGGCCGCGTCGGTCGGCGTCCCGCCAGTACCCCCGACACGCGGAGAGGTGCTCGGGCCCGTTCATCGCTGCTTGCAGCTTTAATTAGGGCCCGAGCACCGACAACGTCGGGCCAGCGAAGGCCCTATTGAAACTGAAGGAATTATTATTATTCTTTTTCACAAAAATGAATAGCCATTTTGAGGCCCTTACCATGCTGGAAAAGTTGTTAAACTTGGCACACTTATCAGACGCGGTGAAAAATTTGATATTTTAAGGGTCTCGGATTCGGGTGTTGCAAAATGGCTCGCTAGCGCCCCCTAGAAATTGGAAAACTTGAGCCCCTCCCTCCAGTTTCACCTACAAGTATGAAATTTGGCATACAGATGTAACATGTTGAGACGCACAAAAAAGCCTCTTGGAGGTATGGCCAAAACTCAACAGGAAGTCAGCCATATTGGATTTTATATGTGATTTTGCCCATTTTTTGCGTTTTATAGGCCGTGTACTTTAACAAACTCCTCCTCCAGATTTCATCAGATCGACTGGAAATTTGGTCAGGACCATCTTAAGACCTTAAGGATGAAAAGTTATTCAATTGGTGAGTTTTCATTGAACAATCTGACCGTGGCGTGGCGGCGAAAAAGCGCCTTTCGCCAAAAAACAGGAAGTTGCTGTAACTTTGGCATACCTTTTCCAATCTGCTCTAAATGTCACATGTATGATAAGGGTCCTGGCCTGATGACATCCACATGCAAATTTTGACTCTCAGTCATAGCGCCACCTAGTGGTAACAGGAAATGTCATGTTGTACACGTTGATGTACATCTCCTCAGCCGCTCGCTAGCGCCCCCTAGAAAATTGGAAAACTTGAGCCCCTCCCTCCG
Source organism: Sebastolobus alascanus (assembly GCA_916701645.2). Classification (NCBI taxonomy): domain Eukaryota; kingdom Metazoa; phylum Chordata; class Actinopteri; order Perciformes; family Sebastidae; genus Sebastolobus; species Sebastolobus alascanus. Next base: position 103,876 of record CAKAOJ020000562.1, read on the forward strand.
GTTTCACCTACATGTATGAAATTTGGCAGAGAGATGTATCATGTGGAGACGCACAAAAACGCCTCTTGAAGGTATGCCCAAAACTCAACAGGAAGTCAGCCATCTTGAATTTAATATGCGAATTTCGCCCATTTTTGCCCGTTTTTGGCGTTTTCTAGGTCGCGTACTTTAACGAACTCCTCCTACAGACTTCATCGGATCGACTTGTAATTTGGTCAGGACCATCTTAAGACCTTAAGGATGAAAAGTTATCAAAATGGTGAGTTTTCACTGAACGACCTGACCGTGGCGTGGCGGCCATTTTGGGCCATTCGCCATGAAACAGGAAGTTGTTGTAACTACACTGTACATAATCCGATCTGCCCCAAATTTCTCAGACATGATGAGGGTCCAGTCCTGAAGACATATACATGTCCATATTGACTCATGGCCCCGCCCCAATACGTTAGCCCCGCCCACTTTCATAAGTCATGAACCGATTGTCGTAGAGTCTTGTGGGAGGTGTCATATCACTCAGCAGAGAGTGCCTGATAAGTTGGTGACGGTTAACCCCGCCCCCTACACATAAGCCTCGCCCCCTTGACTAACTAATGAAGCCTTTGTCGTAGACTCTTGTGAGAGGTGTCATATCACTCAGCAGAAAGTTCCTGATAAGTTGGTGGAGGTTAATCCCGCCCCCTACACATAAGCTCCGCCCCCTTGACTAACTAATGAAGCGTTTGTCGTAGGCTCTTGTGAGAGGTGTCATATCACTCAGCAGAGAGTGCCTGATTAGTTGGTGAAGGTTAACCCCGCCCCCTACACATAAGCCCCGCCCCCTTGACTAACTAATTAACCGTTTGTCGTAGACCCTTGTGAGAGGTGTCATATCACTCAGCAGAGTGTGCCGGATAAGTTGGTGAAGGTTAACCCCGCCCCCTACACATAAGCCCCGCCCCCTTTCATAACTCATTAACGGTTTGTCGTATACTCTTGTGAGAGGTGTCATATCACTCAGCAGAGAGTGCCTGATAAGTTGGTGAAGATTAACCCCGCCCCCTACAAATAAGCCCCGCCCCCTTTCAAAACTCCGTTTGTCGTAGAATCTTGTGACAGACGTCGTTGCGCTTGTCAGAGTTCCGGTTTCCTTGTGCCCGGCCGCATCAGTCGGCGTCCCGCCAGTACCCCCGACGCGCGGAGAGGTGCTCGGGCCCGTTCATCGCTGCTTGCAGCTTTAATTATTATTATTATTCTTTTTATTTTTCACAAAAATGAATCGCCTTTTTGAGGCCCTTGCCATGCTGGAAAAGTTGTTAAACTTGGCACACTTATCAGAAGCGGTGAAAAATTTGATATTTTAAGGGTCTCAGATTCGGATTTTGCAAAATGGCTCTCTAGCGCCCCCTAGAAAATTGGAAAACTTGATATCGGTTCTCCGGTTTTACCTACAAGTATGAAATTTGGCAGACAGATGTATCATGTGGAGACGCACAAAAAAGCCTCTGGTAGGTATGCCCAAAATTCAACAGGAAGTCAGCCATTTTGAATATAATATGCGATTTTCGCCCATTTTTAGCGTTTTATAGGTCGCGTACTTTAACGAACTCCTCCTACAAATTTAATCCGATCGACTTGATATTTGGTCAGGACCATCTTAAGACCTTAAGGATGAAAAGTTATCAAAATGGTGAGTTTTCACTGAACGACCTGACCGTGGCGTGGCGGCCATTTTGGGCTACTCGCCATGAAACAGGAAGTTGTTGTAACTACACTGTACATAATCCGATCTGCCCCAAATTTCTCAGGCATGATGAGGGTCCAGTCCTGAAGAAATATACATGTCCATATTGACTCATGGCCCCGCCCCAATACGTTAGCCCCGCCCCCTTTCATAAGTCATGAACCGATTGTCGTAGAGTCTTGTGGGAGGTGTCATATCACTCAGCAGAGAGTGCCTGATAAGTTGGTGAAGGTTAACCCCGCCCCCTACACACAAGCCCCGCCCCCTTGACTAACTAATGAAGCGTTTGTCGTAGACTCTTGTGAGAGGTGTCATATCACTCAGCAGAGAGTGCCTGATAAGTTGGTGAAGGTTAATCCCGCCCCCTACACATAAGCTCCGCCCCCTTGACTAACTAATGAAGCGTTTGTCGTAGGCTCTTGTGAGAGGTGTCATATCACTCAGCAGAGAGTGCCTGATTAGTTGGTGAAGGTTAACCCCGCCCCCTACACATAAGCCCCGCCCCCTTGACTAACTAATGAAGCGTTTGTCGTAGACACTTGTGGGAGGTGTCATATCACTCAGCAGAGAGTGCCTGATAAGTTGGTGAAGGTTAACCCCGCCCCCTACACATTAGCCCCGCCCCTTTTCATAACACCGTTTGTCGTAGAGTCTTGTGGCTGAAGTCGTTGCGCTCGTCAGATTTCCGGTTTCATTGTGCCCGGCCGCGTCAGTTGACGTCCCGCCAGTGCCCCCGACGCGCGGAGAGGTGCTCGGGCCCGTTCATCGCTGCTTGCAGCTTTAATTAGGGCCCGAGCACCGACGAAGTCGGGTCCGAGGACCCTATTGAAACTGAAGCGTTTATTATTATTATTATTATTATTATTATTCTTTTTCTTACAATGAATCGCCTTTTTGGGGACCTTAACATACTGGAAAAGTTGTTAAACTTGGCGTACTTATCAGAAGCGGTGAAAATTTAAGTATTTTAAGGGTGTCAGGTTTGGCTGTTGCAAAATGACTCGCTAGCGCCCCCTAGAAAATTGGAAAACTTGATATCCATTCTCCGGTTTTACCTACAAGTATGAAATTTGCCAGACAGATGTATCATGTGGAGACGCACAAAAAAGCCTCTGGTAGGTATGCCCAAAACTCAACAGGAAGTCAGCCATCTTGAATTTAATGTGCGAATTTCGCCCATTTTTGCACGTTTTTGGCGTTTTATAGGCCGTGTACTTTAACGAACTCCTCCGACAGACTTCATCGGATCGACTTGTAATTTGGTCAGGACCATCTTAAGACCTTAAGGATGAAAAGTTATCAAAATGGTGAGTTTTCACTGAACGACCTGACCGTGGCGTGGCGGCCATTTTGGGCCATTCGCCATGAAACAGGAAGTTGTTGGAACTACACTGTACATAATCCGATCTGCCCCAAATTTCTCAGACATGATGAGGGTCCAGTCCTGAAGACATATACATGTCCATATTGACTCATGGCCCCGCCCCAATACGTTAGCCCCGCCCACTTTCATAAGTCATGAACCGATTGTCGTAGAGTCTTGTGGGAGGTGTCATATCACTCAGCAGAGAGTGCCTGATAAGTTGGTGAAGGTTAACCCCGCCCCCTACACATAAGCCCCGCCCCCTTGACTAACTAATGAAGCGTTTGTCGTAGACTCTTGTGAGAGGTGTCATATCACTCAGCAGAAAGTTCCTGATAAGTTGGTGAAGGTTAATCCCGCCCCCTACACATAAGCTCCGCCCCCTTGACTAACTAATGAAGCGTTTGTCGTAGGCTCTTGTGAGAGGTGTCATATCACTCAGCAGAGAGTGCCTGATTAGTTGGTGAAGGTTAACCCCGCCCCCTACACATAAGCCCCGCCCCCTTGACTAACTAATGAAGCGTTTGTCGTAGGCTCTTGTGAGAGGTGTCATATCACTCAGCAGAGAGTGCCTGATTAGTTGGTGAAGGTTAACCCCGCCCCCTACACATAAGCCCCGCCCCCTTGACTAACTAATGAAGCGTTTGTCGTAGGCTCTTGTGAGAGGTGTCATATCACTCAGCAGAGAGTGCCTGATTAGTTGGTGAAGGTTAACCCCGCCCCCTACACATAAGCCCCGCCCCCTTGACTAACTAATGGAGCGTTTGTCGTAGGCTCTTGTGAGAGGTGTCATATTACACAGCAGAAAGTTCCTGATAAGTTGGTGAAGGTTAATCCCGCCCCCTACACATAAGCTCCGCCCCCTTGACTAACTAATGGAGCGTTTGTCGTAGGCTCTTGTGAGAGGTGTCATATCACTCAGCAGAGCGTGCCTGTTAACTTGGTGGAGGTTCTCCCCGCCCCCTACACATAAGCCACGCCCCCTTGACCAACTAATGAAGCGTTTGTCGTAGACTCTTGTGGGAGGTGTCATATCACTCAGCAGAGAGTGCCTGATAAGTTGGTGAAGGTTAACCCCGCCCCCTACACATCAGCCCCGCCCCCTTTCATAACTCCGTTTGTCGTAGAGTCTTGTGGCAGACGTTGTTGCGATGGTCAGAGTTCCGGTTTCATTGTGCCCGGCCGCGTCAGTCGGCGTCCCGCCAGTACCCCCGACGCGCGGAGAGGTGCTCGGGCCCGTTCATCGCTGCTTGCAGCTTTAATTAGGGCCCGAGCACCGACAACGTCGGGCCAGCGAAGGCCCTATTGAAACTGTAGCGTTTATTATTCTTTTTCTTTTTCTTTTTCTTTTTCTTTTTCTTTTTCTTTTTCTTAAAATGAATCGCCTTTTTGGGGACCTTAACATGCTGGAAAAGTTGTTAAACTTGGCAGACTTATCAGAAGCGGTGAAAATTTAAGTATTTTAAGGGTCTCAGGTTTGGCTGTTGCAAAATGGCTCGCTAGCGCCCCCTAGAAAATTGGAAAACTTGAGCCCCTCCCTCCGGTTTCACCTACATGTATGAAATTTGGCAGAGAGATGTAACATGTGGAGACGCACAAAAACGCCTCTTGAAGGTATGCCCAAAACTCAACAGGAAGTCAGCCATCTTGAATTTAATGTGCGAATTTCGCCCATTTTTGCCCGTTTTTGGCGTTTTATAGGCCGTGTACTTTAACGAACTCCTCCGACAGACTTCATCGGATCGACTTGTAATTTGGTCAGGACCATCTTAAGACCTTACGGATGAAAAGTTATCAAAATGGTGAGTTTTCACTGAACGACCTGACCGTGGCGTGGCGGCCATTTTGGGCCATTCGCCATGAAACAGGAAGTTGTTGTTACTACACTGTACATAATCCGATCTGCCCCAAATTTCTCAGACATGATGAGGGTCCAGTCCTGAAGACATATACATGTCCATATTGACTCATGGCCCCGCCCCAATACGTTAGCCCCGCCCACTTTCATAAGTCATGAACCGATTGTCGTAGAGTCTTGTGGGAGGTGTCATATCACTCAGCAGAGTGCCTGATAAGTTGGTGAAGGTTAACCCCGCCCCCTACACATAAGCCCCGCCCCCTTGACTAACTAATGAAGCGTTTGTCGTAGACTCTTGTGAGAGGTGTCATATCACTCAGCAGAAAGTTCCTGATAAGTTGGTGAAGGTTAATCCCGCCCCCTACACATAAGCTCCGCCCCCTTGACTAACTAATGAAGCGTTTGTCGTAGGCTCTTGTGAGAGGTGTCATATCACTCAGCAGAGAGTGCCTGATTAGTTGATGAAGGTTAACCCCGCCCCCTACACATAAGCCCCGCCCCCTTGACTAACAAATGAAGCGTTTGTCGTAGGGTGTTGTGAGAGGTGTCATATCACTCAGCAGAGAGTGCCTGATTAGTTGGTGAAGGTTAACCCCGCCCCCTACACACAAGCCCCGCCCCCTTGACTAACTAATGAAGCGTTTGTCGTAGGCTCTTGTGAGAGGTGTCATATCACTCAGCAGAGAGTGCCTGATTAGTTGGTGAAGGTTAACCCCGCCCCCTACACATAAGCCCCGCCCCCTTGACTAACTAATGAAGCGTTTGTCGTAGGCTCTTGTGAGAGGTGTCATATCACTCAGCAGAGAGTGCCTGATAAGTTGGTGAAGGTTAACCCCGCCCCCTACACATTAGCCCCGCCCCTTTTCATAACACCGTTTGTCGTAGAGTCTTGTGGCAGACGTCGTTGCGATGGTCGGAGTTCCGGTTTCATTGTGCCCGGCCGCGTCAGTCGGCGTCCCGCCAGTACCCCCGACGCGCGGAGAGGTGCTCGGGCCCGTTCATCGCTGCTTGCAGCTTTAATTAGGGCCCGAGCACCGACAACGTCGGGCCAGCGAAGGCCCTATTGAAACTGAAGCGTTTATTATTATTATAATTAGGGCCCGAGCACCGACAACGTCGGGCCAGCGAAGGCCCTATTGAAACTGAAGGAATTATTATTAGGGCCCGAGCACCGACGAAGTCGGGTCCGAGGACCCTATTGAAACTGAAGGAATTATTATTATTAGGGCCCGAGCACCGACAACGTCGGGCCAGCGAAGGCCCTATTGAAACTGAAGGAATTCTTATTATTATTATTCTTTTTCTTCTCTCAAATGAATCGCCTTTTTGAGGCCCTTGCCATGCTGGAAAAGTTGTGAAACTTGGCACACTTATCAGAAGCGGTGAAAAATTTGATATTTTAAGGGTCTCAGATTCGGATTTTGCAAAATGGCTCTCTAGCGCCCCCTAGAAAATTGGAAAACTTGATATCGGTTCTCCGGTTTTACCTACAAGTATGAAATTTGGCAGACAGATGTATCATGTGGAGACGCACAAAAAAGCCTCTGGTAGGTATGCCCAAAATTCAACAGGAAGTCAGCCATTTTGAATATAATATGCGATTTTCGCCCATTTTTAGCGCTTTATAGGTCGCGTACTTTAACGAACTCCTCCTACCAATTTAATCCGATCGACTTGATATTTGGTCAGGACCATCTTAAGACCTTAAGGATGAAAAGTTATCAAAATGGTGAGTTTTCACTGAACGACCTGACCGTGGCGTGGCGGCCATTTTGGGCCATTCGCCATGAAACAGGAAGTTGTTATAACTACACTGTACATAATCCGATCTGCCCCAAATTTCTCAGACATGATGAGGGTCCAGTCCTGAAGACATATACATGTCCATATTGACTCATGGCCCCGCCCCAATACGTTAGCCCCGCCCACTTTCATAAGTCATGAACCGATTGTCGTAGAGTCTTGTGGGAGGTGTCATATCACTCAGCAGAGAGTGCCTGATAAGTTGGTGACGGTTAACCCCGCCCCCTACACATAAGCCCCGCCCCCTTGACTAACTAATGAAGCGTTTGTCGTAGACTCTTGTGAGAGGTGTCATATCACTCAGCAGAAAGTTCCTGATAAGTTGGTGAAGGTTAATCCTGCCCCCTACACATAAGCTCCGCCCCCTTGACTAACTAATGAAGCGTTTGTCGTAGGCTCTTGTGAGAGGTGTCATATCACTCAGCAGAGAGTGCCTGATTAGTTGGTGAAGGTTAACCCCGCCCCCTACTCATAAGCCCCGCCCCCTTGACTAACTAATGAAGCGTTTGTCGTAGACACTTGTGGGAGGTGTCATATCACTCAGCAGAGAGTGCCTGATAAGGTGGTTAAGGTTAACCCCGTCCCCTACACATTAGCCCCGCCCCTTTTCATAACACCGTTTGTCGTAGAGTCTTGTGGCTGAAGTCGTTGCGCTCGTCAGATTTCCGGTTTCATTGTGCCCGGCCGCGTCAGTCGGCGTCCCGCCAGTACCCCCGACGCGCGGAGAGGTGCTCGGGCCCGTTCATCGCTGCTTGCAGCTTTAATTATTATTATTATTATTTTTCAGGCAAATGAATCGCGTTTTTGAGGCCTTTGCCATGCTTGAAAAGTTGTTAAACTTGGCACACTTGTCAGACGTGGTGAAAAATTTGATATTTTAAGGGTCTCGGATTCGGGTGTTGCAAAATGGCTCGCTAGCGCCCCCTAGAAAATTGGAAAACTTGAGCCCCTCCCTCCGGTTTCACCTAAATGTATGAAATTTGGCGGAGAGATGTAACATGTGGAGACGAACAAAAACGCCTCTTGAAGGTATGCCAAAAACTCAACAGGAAGTCAGCCATTTTGAATTTGATGTGCGAATTTCGCCCATTTTTGCCCGTTTTTGGCGTTTTATAGGCCGTGTATTTTAACGAACTCCTCCGACAGACTTCATCGGATCGACTTGTAATTTGGTCAGGACCATCTTAAGACCTTAAGGATGAAAAGTTATCAAAATGGTGAGTTTTCACTGAACGACCTGACCGTGGCGTGGCGGCCATTTTGGGCCATTCGCCATGAAACAGGAAGTTGTTGTAACTACACTGTACATAATCCGATCTGCCCCAAATTTCTCAGACATGATGAGGGTCCAGTCCTGATGTCATATACATGTCCATATTGACTCATGGCCCCGCCCCAATACGTTAGCCCCGCCCCCTTTCATAAGTCATGAACCGATTGTCGTAGAGTCTTGTGGGAGATGTCATATCACTCAGCAGAGAGTGCCTGATAAGTTGGTGACGGTTAACCCCGCCCCCTACACATAAGCCCCGCCCCCTTTCATAAGTCTTGAACCGATTGTCGTAGAGTCTTGTGGGAGATGTCATATCACTCAGCAGAGAGTGCCTGATAAGTTGGTGACGGGTAACCCCGCCCCCTACACATAAGCCCCGCCCCCTTTCATAAGTCTTGAACCGATTGTCGTAGAGTCTTGTGGGCGGTGTCATATCACTCAGCAGAGAGTGCCTGATAAGTTGGTGACGGTTAACCCCGCCCCCTACACATAAGCCCCGCCCCCTTGACTAACTAATGAAGCGTTTGTCGTAGACTCTTGTGAGAGGTGTCATATCACTCAGCAGAAAGTTCCTGATAAGTTGGTGAAGGTTAATCCCGCCCCCTACACATAAGCTCCGCCCCCTTGACTAACTAATGAAGCGTTTGTCGTAGACTCTTGTGAGAGGTGTCATATCACTCAACAGAGAGAGCCTGATAAGTTGGTGAAGGCTAACCCCGCCCCCTTACACATAAGCCCCGCCCCCTTGACTAACTAATGAACCGTTTGTCGTAGACTCTTGTGAGAGGTGTCATATCACTCAGCAGAGAGTGCCTGATAAGTTGGTGAAGGTTAACCCCGCCCCCTACACATTAGCCCCGCCCCTTTTCATAACACCGTTTGTCGTAGAGTCTTGTGGCAGACGTCGTTGAGCTCGTCGGAGTTCCGGTTTCCTTGTGCCCGGCCGCGGCAGTCGGCGTCCAGCCAGTACCCCCGACGCGCGGAGAGGTGCTCGGGCCCGTTCATCGCTGCTTGCAGCTTTAATTAGGGCCCGAGCACCGACGAAGTCGGGTCCGAGGACCCTATTGAAACTGAAGGAATTATTATTATTATTATTATTATTATTTTTCAGGCAAATGAATCGCGTTTTTGAGGCCTTTGCCATGCTTGAAAAGTTGTTAAACTTGGCACACTTGTCAGACGTGGTGAAAAATTTGATATTTTAAGGGTCTCGGATTCGGGTGTTGCAAAATGGCTCGCTAGCGCCCCCTAGAAAATTGGAAAACTTGAGCCCCTCCCTCCGGTTTCACCTAAATGTATGAAATTTGGCGGAGAGATGTAACATGTGGAGACGAACAAAAACGCCTCTTGAAGGTATGCCAAAAACTCAACAGGAAGTCAGCCATTTTGAATTTGATGTGCGAATTTCGCCCATTTTTGCCCGTTTTTGGCGTTTTATAGGCCGTGTATTTTAACGAACTCCTCCGACAGACTTCATCGGATCGACTTGTAATTTGGTCAGGACCATCTTAAGACCTTAAGGATGAAAAGTTATCAAAATGGTGAGTTTTCACTGAACGACCTGACCGTGGCGTGGCGGCCATTTTGGGCCATTCGCCATGAAACAGGAAGTTGTTGTAACTACACTGTACATAATCCGATCTGCCCCAAATTTCTCAGACATGATGAGGGTCCAGTCCTGATGTCATATACATGTCCATATTGACTCATGGCCCCGCCCCAATACGTTAGCCCCGCCCCCTTTCATAAGTCATGAACCGATTGTCGTAGAGTCTTGTGGGAGATGTCATATCACTCAGCAGAGAGTGCCTGATAAGTTGGTGATGGTTAACCCCGCCCCCTACACATAAGCCCCGCCCCCTTTCATAAGTCTTGAACCGATTGTCGTAGAGTCTTGTGGGAGATGTCATATCACTCAGCAGAGAGTGCCTGATAAGTTGGTGACGGTTAACCCCGCCCCCTACACATAAGCCCCGCCCCCTTTCATAAGTCTTGAACCGATTGTCGTAGAGTCTTGTGGGCGGTGTCATATCACTCAGCAGAGAGTGCCTGATAAGTTGGTGACGGTTAACCCCGCCCCCTACACATAAGCCCCGCCCCCTTGACTAACTAATGAAGCGTTTGTCGTAGACTCTTGTGAGAGGTGTCATATCACTCAGCAGAAAGTTCCTGATAAGTTGGTGAAGGTTAATCCCGCCCCCTACACATAAGCTCCGCCCCCTTGACTAACTAATGAAGCGTTTGTCGTAGACTCTTGTGAGAGGTGTCATATCACTCAACAGAGAGAGCCTGATAAGTTGGTGAAGGCTAACCCCGCCCCCCTACACATAAGCCCCGCCCCCTTGACTAACTAATGAACCGTTTGTCGTAGACTCTTGTGAGAGGTGTCATATCACTCAGCAGAGAGTGCCTGATAAGTTGGTGAAGGTTAACCCCGCCCCCTACACATTAGCCCCGCCCCTTTTCATAACACCGTTTGTCGTAGAGTCTTGTGGCAGACGTCGTTGAGCTCGTCGGAGTTCCGGTTTCCTTGTGCCCGGCCGCGGCAGTCGGCGTCCAGCCAGTACCCCCGACGCGCGGAGAGGTGCTCGGGCCCGTTCATCGCTGCTTGCAGCTTTAATTATTTTTATTTTTCACAAAAATGAATCGCCTTTTTGAGGCCCTTGCCATGCTGGAAAAGTTGTTAAACTTGGCACACTTATCAGACGTGGTGAAAAATTTGATATTTTAAGGGTCTCAGATTCGGGTTTCGCAAAATGGCTCGCTAGCGCCCCCTAGAAAATTGGAAAAATGGATATCCGTTCTCCGGTTTTACCTACAAGTATGAAATTTGGCAGAGAGATGTATCATGTGGAGACGCACAAAAAAGCCTCTGGGAGGTATGCCCAAAATTCAACAGGAAGTCAGCCATTTTGAATATAATATGCGATTTTCGCCCATTTTTAGCGTTTTATAGGTCGCGTACTTTAACGAACTCCTCCTACAAATAAAATCCGATCGACTTCATATTTGGTCAGGACCATCTTAAGACCTTAAGGATGAAAAGTTATCAAAATGGTGAGTTTTCACTGAACGACCTGACCGTGGCGTGGCGGCCATTTTGGGCTATTCGCCATGAAACAGGAAGTTATTGTAACTACACTGTACATAATCCGATCTGCCCCAAATTTGTCAGGCATGATGAGGGTCCAGTCCTGAAGAAATATACACGTCCATATTGACTCATGGCCCCGCCCCAATACGTTAGCCCCGCCCCCTTTCACAAGTCATGAACCGATTGTCGTAGAGTCTTGTGGGAGGTGTCATATCACTCAGCAGAGAGTGCCTGATAAGTTGGTGAAGGTTAACCCCGCCCCCTACACATAAGCCCCGCCCCCTTGACTAACTAATGAAGCGTTTGTCGTAGACTCTTGTGAGAGGTGTCATATCACTCAGCAGAGAGTCCATGTTTCATTGGTAAAGGTTATCCCCGCCCCCTACACATTAGCCCCGCCCCCTTTTATCACTCATGAACCGATTGTCGTACAGCCTTGTGGGAGGTGTCATATCACTCAGCAGAGAGTGCCTGATAAGTTGGTGAAGGTTAACCCCGCCCCCTACACATAAGCTCCGCCCCCTTGACTAATTAATTACCCGTTTGTCGTAGACTCTTGTGAGAGGTGTCATATAGCTCAGTAGAGAGAGCCAGATAAGTTGGTAAAGGATTACCCCGCCCCCTAAACTTAAGCCACGCCCCTTTTCATAACTCATGAACCGTTTGTCGTAGAGTCTTGTGGGAGGTGTCATATCACTCAGCAGAGAGTGCCTGTTAAGTTGGTATGGTTAGTCCCGCCCCCAAAACATTAGCCCCACCCCCTTTCATAACTCAGGAACCATTTGTGCTAGACTCTTGTTGGAGGTGTCATTGAACTCAGCAGAGGATGCCTGACAAGTTGGTGATGGTTAACCCCGCCCCCTACACATAAGCCCCGCCCCCTTGACTAACTAATGAAGCATTTATCGTAGAATCTTGTGAGAGGTGTCATATCTCTCAGCAGAGAGTGCCTGATAAGTTGGTGAAGGTGATCCCCGCCCCCTACACATTAACCCCGCCCTCTTTCATAACTCAGTTTGTCGTAGAGTTTTGTGGCAGACGTCGTTGAGCTCGTCGGAGTTCCGGTTTCCTTGTGCCCGGCCGCGTCAGTCGGCGTCCAGCCAGTACCCCCGATGCGCAGAGAGGTGCTCGGGCCCGTTCATCGCTGCTTGCAGCTTTAATTATTATTATTATTATTCTTTTTCTTACAATGAATCGCCTTTTTGGGGACCTTAACATACTGGAAAAGTTGTTAAACTTGGCGTACTTATCAGAAGCGGTGAAAATTTAAGTATTTTAAGGGTCTCAGGTTTGGCTGTTGCAAAATGACTCGCTAGCGCCCCCTAGAAATATTGAAAAATTGAGCACCTCGCTCCAGTTCCACCTACATGTATGAAATTTGGCAGATAGATGTAACATGCGGAGACGGACAAAAAAGCCTCTTGGAGGCATGCCCAAAACTCAACAGGAAGTCAGCCATTTTTAATTTAATATGCGATTTTCGGCGATTTTCGTCCATTTTTTGCGTTTTATAGGTCGCGTACTTTAACGAACTCCTCCTACAAATTTAATCCGATCGACTTGAGGATGAAAGTTATCAAAATGGTCAG